>CABHPR010144412.1:0-21886 GCA_902168415.1 Peromyscus melanophrys | reverse complement strand
TGTGTGTGTGTGTGTGTGTGTGTGTGTGTGTGTGTGTGTGTGTGTGTATTTTATATCCTTCTGAGGTCACTGATGTAGTTGAAGACTAGGTAGTTATAATTATAAATTTTCCTTGGTTATTTTAAAAGATAAATTAGATATGAAACTTCAGACTCACAAATATAGGATAGATGATAGAATATTTTCTTTAATTTTACAAAATAGACCAGATATTGTAACTGTAATTCTTGCTTGATAACTGTTCTATTATATGTAATTTTGCTATGTTAAAGCTAAAACCTTCCTTTTTGATTAGACAGAAAAGGGGAAGTGCTGTGGGACGCTGTTCTGTATGCTGTGAATATGTGTTGCTCTGATTGGTTGATAAATAAAGTGCTGACTGGCCAGTAGCCAGGCAGGAAGTATAGTATAGGCAGGGCGAGCAGATGAGGATTCTGGGAAGAGGAAGAACAGAGTCAGGAGTCACCAACCAGACACAGAGGAAGCAAGATGACAAGACAGAATTGAGAAAAGTTACCAAGCCACGTGGCTAAACATAGATAAATATTATGGGTTAATTTAAGTGTAAGAGCTAGTCAGTAATAAGCCTGAGCTAACGACCAAGCAGTTATAATAAATATAAGCTTCTGAGTGATTATTTTATAAGCGGGCCACTGGACTGCAGGGGCTTGGCGGGACTGGAGAAAACTTCCTGCTACGTGTGTGTGTGTGTGTGTGTGTGTGTGTGTGTTTTCATTCGATTAAGCTGCAGAAATTCAGCATTCTAAATAACTGAAGAAAAACAATCAAACTTATATTAAAGGCAAAATCTAATGCTTGGTAAGAGTCTAGCCATATGTACTAATATTTTCAAATCATCCCTACAGACCACTATGATGAGGATGTTATCATTTCACTGTTTAAGAGTACAAAACTTAGGTTCTACAGCTTATGAATCATTTCAGTGTTACTTCACTCAATTTACTTTGATACCAACCACATTCAGTCTCAACCTGTGACGTAGCACAGGAAAACCAGAGCTCATGTTCTAATTCTAGGACTCAAAAGGATGAGATGAGGTAAGACATCACATAGCTAGTGTGAATACGGTGAAGCCAGCCTAAGCAGCGTTTCTTTGTATTACTCTCTTGAGTCAGACAAGAACAGCACAATGGAAAAGAACACAATCTGACCCCTGCTCTCACCCTGTGTTCTCTGATCCAGCGCTCCATGTCATTCTCAGTTAGGTAGTAGGCTTTGATATATGTTTCCACAAATTCTTTATCAGGAATGGGTCTAATATCAGTTAGTTTTTCAAGCTTCATTAAAAACTGTTGAAAATCCAATTGCATCAAGGCACGACCCTCATTACTGCACTTCTTGACATTGGCGTATCTAAGAGACACACAATAACATAACAAGAGATGAGATGCTGAGAAAAACAGTACAGCAGCCTTGTGTCCCAGGAATGGGCTGTGCTCATGCTATTCCTTTACCTATCTGTTGAGTCTTTAGTACTAGTCCTATCTACTCTTCGCTTTCCCCACTTGCAAAACAAAGAAAGTAAGCTGCTCAAAGGTTCTTCTTTGCCCTATGGACTATAGTTTTCTGCAGTCAGTTAACACAGTCGTCTGAAAGGCAACTAGGTGCTCTGGCTACCAAGAATTATTTTTAAAACTATGCTCAAATACTCCAAAGTCATACAAGTTAGAAAACATTTCAATATTATAGCAATTCAATGAAAAAGGAACAAATGAAATAATTCTCCCATCAACATTGTACATACTTTCCATAATAAAATAATTCATGGATGTATTCTGATACACCTCATTACTGAAATACTGGGTTTTAAGGTGGATGTCTAATAATAATGGGTATATTAACCCTACAGTACAATATTTTACTAAGTCAGTGATATATTCAATGTTAGGAAGTGAGCCATTTTCTTAAAGAAATTGACCAGAAAAAAAAAAAATCACAGCTTATATTATTTAGTAATCAATGGATTTTTGTATTTTATTTTTTAAATAAAATGGTTTGTGTGGAAACAACACATATTTATCATTTTTTATGTAAACAAATTTATTTCTAATACTTTAAGCCGTGGCTGTTGACAAGGCCATCTCATATAAAGCATGGTGCTTCTAAGAGGCCATCCCCATGGCTTTCCCACTTTCCAGGGTATTCTTTTCATTACAAGGAAAAAGGAAAGAGAAATCAGATGAAAGATGGCATAAATTCAATGTGTACACGGTCTTAGAAATAGCTGTTTCCAATTGAGCAAACTGTCTTCTTTGTGTCAGATGATGTCAACAGAGTAGAGATGGCGTCAAATTAGTGGGAGCACGCCACGCACAAACTGGGAATCGAAGGGAGATGAAGACAGGGCGAGCGATGACCCCGGCGAGCTGAAGACGGACTCTGCCATGGAGCACCAGGAGTTCAGGAGCCCTCTCTGCCGCTGAACACAGTGCGCCTGGCCAAGTTACTCACCCTCTCTAAGTCTGGACTTTCTGACCCAAGGTTTCCCAGTGACAATTATAAACAGAGGCAAGTCAGAATTTGCCAACAAAATCTGTGAAATCTTTGGCTTAGTAAATAATATTCAGTAAATGTTAGGAATACTCATAAAACTTATTAGATAATAATTATTAGTTTCACTTTCAGATAATCTAATGGCTCTGTATTCCTCATTCATCTGCTATCCTGTCCAATATCAAAATAACCCACAAAATAACCCACAGGGATGGACACAGTGTGACCTATGGCTCCCTCTCCAACTTGGTTTCAAGCATGTCAGCTATTTATCATTATCTCTATCTAGTAACCAAATATGTCATTCATGTACTACATCAGAATTTAAGAAACAAGGAATGCTTTCTTAAAACTTACCCTTCCACAATAGTTCTGTTAGCTAATCGTATACAATGTTCCCAAAGTATATTTGACACAGGCAAGGGTATCCGCACTCTCTTAGAAACTTCATTTAGCCGCTTGTTAAACTGCTCAAATTCCTAGGAGGGACAAAAGTCATGGCTATAATTTTAATGCCACAGTATTTTCCCACACACACACACACACAAAAGATTTTAAAAAAAAGATCCAAACATGTAGATTTTAACTAAATGAAGCAAAAAAAAAAAAAAAAGAAAAAAAGAAAAAAGAAAAAGAAGGGGGGGATTAATGTCACAGACAATTTAGACTTAGTATAAAAGTTAAAAAACAAAACAAAAGAACAAAACAAAACAAAACAACCAGGGCTGGCCAAACGGCTCAGCAGGTGAAGCCCTTGCTGCGGAACACCAACTCACAAACTGACCTCATGCCCACGCAGATCTTTCTTCTTCTCCTCTCATACACACACAATAAGTAAATAAATGAACAAACATTTTAAGAAAAACATAAACTATGTTATAGCACAGAACATACTACATTTATCTAAAGAAAAATAAGCATCATCAATTGACTAAACAATTTTAACCGTGATTAAATACTTTTACATCTCAAAATTTTCTGATTGTCTACTGTGGACTAAAAAAAGTAACTGACTTAATCTGGAGACATAGTTTTAAAATCTATTTTAACAAGCTTTCAACTCAAAATTAATTATTCATAGTGTGTCAGTATTGACACTCCCTAGAAAATAATCTGATAAATTGTTGTCGTTCCTAATCATTATTTAACATTAAATACACTATTACATGCAAAACAATTTGAAAGTTATGTCATAGTCATAAAACTTTAGTACAAAGAAAAACCACCATTAAACGTTTTTATTAGCTACTGAAAAACTAAGCGTTTTTATTGTCTTAACTTGCACAACAAGATTACATTAAAGCTGAAAGCATAAAGAACTAATTCAGGAAACACAAGTGGCTTCACAACAGCAGTAAAGATTCATCTTCCAGTGGAAGGCCTCTTTGGACTACTCTCAACTGCATGTTCACATACAAAAGGAATGCCATTGACTCTTCCCCGGCAATGTATTTCACATAAATTGAAGAAGGATTAAGGTGGGACTTTTCTGAACAGAGAAATGACATGATGTTTAGCAAGCTGGGCGCAAAATGTGTTCACACGTCCTAACGAGAGAGACACAGGAGGAAATCACCTGGGTCAGGCCAGGTGCGCTGTGTGGCTGACAGCTGTCCTACCTGTTACTTCTTGGCTACTTCCCAAGTCACAGCTTTCCTTGCTGATTTATTTTTTTAACAGTTCATTGCTTTTAATTATTTCTTTTAAGAAATGTGTCTCCAATCCACTAAGCTTACTTTTTGAAATCAAAGCTCAATAAGTAATTGCTCTCCATCAGCTGTTTCATTTCATAGATCTCACTGAGCAGCAGCACTGGCCTTGGTATTCATTCATGCATTTGCTACAGTAAACTACTTCGGATTTCAAGTCATAGTTTGGTCATTTTCATTAATATTTTACTTTAGAAAGCTATAGGCTTAATACACAAACAATATTTTTCGCTAAGTTCAGCATTCACAGGTACAGCTTGTCAAATAAACCACCGAATTTTACTCAGGAACATGTAAGAGCAACATCAGGTTTTGTTTTTGCACTATTTAAATTCAGGAAAGTAATGCAAAGAATAGAAGGTGTCAGGCAACCTGTAAATTTAAAGATGGCCTTGGCCCACTAAAAAGGATGGGTTCAGATTAATAATCTGAACGACATCGGCTCTGCTTTAGAATAATCATTTTTCAAGGAATTAAGATGTGAAATCAAGTAGTACCTTCTAGCACTATACTTCTGAGCAAGAAGTCTTTTCCTTTTTCCATGCGCCTGATGTTTGGTATGTTTTGTTACCTCAAGTTCATCTTGTGAAATCCCAACCCCTCAGGATGACAGTGTTGGAAGTGGGGTCTTTGGAAAGTAACTGGGTATGAGGTATGCCTGGAGATTGATGCTTTTATAAAAGATACCCCTTTTTTCATCACATGAGCATGCAACAGGAAGATGTGATCTGTGAAAAATCAGCCCAGTCCACTCAGCTAATCTGTCTGAGCCTTGACACTAGACTTTCTAGGCATCTGAACTCTGACAAACAAAACAAAACAAAACAACAACAACAACCCACCTACCCTACCTTATGCATTGCCTCAATAAACCAAGGAAACATGTCATAAAAATAGAATAAAAACCATATTGTTTTGAAATGAGGAGACATCATTATTTAAAATCGCACTTATTTTTCACATTCCAAATTTAAAGTGGCAACTGAAATCTCAAAGACAAGACTCTCTCAATTTCAGGAGAGCAAAGCCAGAAGACTTGCACTTGTTGCTCACCCCTTGGATCCCAATGGCACTCCTAGATACAACTAAGCACAGCCTTCCAGTCTGGAGACAGCCTGATAGCCCTACAGAAGGGTGCTGTGAGCTGTGGTAAGGCACAACAGACCAAGCCTACCTAACCCATGTTCTAAACTATGGCTTCATTGGTTCCCAGGTATCCCAGCTACTAAGAATGATTTTAAATGAGACTAAAACCAGGACTCTATGGGTCGATTTCTCTATGCTGACAGGAATGAAAAAAATCTTTCTGAAAGTTGCTTTCCCTGGATACTTTTTATTAAATATTCCACATGGACCTTTTCTTCCTTCCGTGAGTAGGCTCCTGTGACCAGGGCAATCAGGTGACATTCCTCTCCCACCTACTTCCTATCGTTCCCCTCTTGGCTGCTTTGTCCTATGCAAGCATTATATACCCTGGATATTACATACTCATCTGTGGGCCCTCTCTCTACACTGACTAGGATATCCCTCAAAGTCACACAGGTTCCTTGACTGACAACTATACTGGCAGATTTCTATCAGCTAAGGTACATGTCAGGTGGTCATAAGTATCACCTGATTCACAAATACAAAAAGGTGAACTGCAATTCTCTTTAGGAAACATATAAAAGCAGGCATCACCCCCACACAGCTGATCACCTAAGACCTTGTAAAAGTGATATGATTTCTAGAAAACACAACCTGGAGTGAGGAACATAATCCTGTCAAAAAGAATACACACAGAGCTATAGGAATGACTCGAAGTAGAAACACCTTCTTGGGTTAGAGCTGTGGCTACTGGGGTCCTATCAGGAAGGCAGCCATGGCATGCAATATTCAAACAAATTTAACATTAGAAACTAGGGAGTAAAGTCAAAAAAATAAAAATTAAAAAACCCACAAATCTGTAAGCATCACAACTGAAAATAAGTACAGAATTCAGAGCCCATGTACCTCAATTGAACCCCATGCCCCATCCCAGAAATGAGCAGTCATTAACCAGAATCTCACATTTTAGAGCCCGCCCACCTCTCAACAAAGTGATCACTAGCAGACAGTTCCCAGAACACTTGCCTTCAGCAATGCATCTACATATATGTTGTGCTGTGACATGATCTCTTTGACATCCCATTTCACGTTAGTCATCAGGAGCAGCATCTGTTCATAATCAATTGCTTTACCAGCCACAATCCAGTAAATGGGTTTGCGGAGCTCACTGGCAGTTGAGACTGTCTGAAATGGTCCACAGAAACAAAAACAATTACTTCTAAAAGTGCTATACCTAAAAAGAACACTTTGTCTTTTTCTAGTATGTACCACATACAAAAATGTAAATTATATATTTGGAGATTTCAATTAAGAAAATATTTTAGCCGGGGAGTGGTGGTGCACGCCTATAATCCTAGCACTCGGGAGGCAGAGGCAGGCGGATCTCTGTGAGTTCGAGGCCAGCCTGGGCTACCAAGTGAGCTCCAGGAAAGGCGCAAAGCTACATAGAGAAACCCTGTGTCATAAAACCAAAAAAAAAAAAAAAAAAATTTTTAACATGAGATAAAGGCCTTGTTCCCACTTCCCCAATCTCTCCTGGTACCTTACTTTGGAATTCCATCCTCACTCACAGCCTTCAACTGCCCCACCTGCCGCCCCTAGGATACCACTTAACATTCTTCATAAACCTCCAAAGATTCCTTCCAAAACACACATATGGTCAAGCTGTTCACCTCTTTTCAATCATCCCAAGCCCTTCCTGGTACCCTTAGAATAAAGTCTAATTCTAGGGTGGAGGACTTTAGGCAACGAAGCTTCTGCTCATCACTCCAACCACCCTCCTCTTCCCTGCTCTGACAACTGTAGTTTTCCTCGAACTCACATGCATCACGCTCTCTTCTCACTGTCTCTCCAACTTGCTCCCTATCCAGCTGGGTCCAGTTTAAACACGACACAGACACACTTCCTCCTGACAGCCTTGCTAGGCAACCTTTTCCCAACTCAGCTCACTTCCAGTCTGAGCTAAACTTATCTCCAGCTACTGATCTTCAAAGCACTTTCAACAGTGTTCTAAATTCTAATTGGCTCGCTCTATCTATCTATCTATCTATCTATCTATCTATCTATCTATCTATCATCTATTTATCTAATCTATCTCACCAGACTAAAACTTGTAATGCTCACTAAGATGTTTATTTAACATAGGAACCCATAAATAAATAGGATATTTTATCCAGCTCCCCTGGAACTTGATCTCTAGTGATAAACTATCAACTTTAATGATGCCAGTTCTGCCTTATTCACAGCTGAAATGACAGACCATACCATCTCTGACCTGAGAGTAAAATTGCTGCAGAAAGGGCTTTTTGGCTGCAGGCATCACAGCATCCAGATGTGGCTGAAGGAACTCAAACTGTTCAGCCAGAAACACCCTAAAGAGAATAAAACCATGGCGTAAACAAATTGCAGGATTTAGAACCTGTCATTGTTACTGTGTAATGAATCTGTTATGATCAAAACCCAACTGAAAATGCTTTCACTTTAGTGACTCTGTTCTAGGAGCTGGACAAGTTTCTTTAACACCACACTTATCAGTTAGTGGAAGAGTCACTTCAAGGGATACAATCAGGCTCCAAGTCAGGGAGATATGCCCTTTCTCATCTAAGATATGAGCTTGTGTAACATAAAAAAGAAAACAAACAAACAAAAACCCTAAAAATGAAATAAGGCTGGTTTTCTTAAAAAAGGTTTATTTTATGTATGAGTGTTGTGCCTATATATATGCACGTATGCTATGTGCATGCCTGGTGCCCAGCAGGTCATAATAGGGCATTGGATCCCCTGAGACTGGAGTTATAGATGATTTCGAGCCACCACATCAATGCTGGGAATTGAACCTGGGTCCTCTGCAAAAGTAACAAGAGCTCTTAACCACTGGGCCAACTCTCCAGTCCGTGGCTTGTCTTTTAGAGGATTTCTTTCAAAGATTCCATTCGATAAATATATACAAAAGACTTGATTCAAAACGGATACTTGTCTTAAGTAACCAAACATTACTAACACAGCACACAGGCTCCTCAGAGGCAGGCACATCTATTCTGGGTGCAGGAGTGGCAGGTGGTAAGTGCGCCTGGACTGTTCATTGCCTGCAGATGCACTACCACTGAAAACTGCTCTTCTTGGCTTTCTGCTATGCACAAGAGAATATTTACCTTATATTGGGCTGCACCTTATGAACAGGTTATATGCTTTAACTAACTTGGGGATTTAGAAAGATCAGCGAGCATTCTTGCTGATATCAAAAGTGAATTCTATGTAACGGTAACAATGGACTACAGTTATTATAGATTCTCTGGCCAACAGGGAATAGAAATATACCATTCACTTCCTAAAGTTTCACTTAACAAGGATTATCTTGTTAACTATCACAGTGTAACATATTCCCTTACATGCATTTATACAGTTAAAGCCAACCACAAAAAGCTAAGGGTGATGGTGCACTGTAATCCCAGTCTGGTAAGGCAGAGGCAAGGGGATCTCTGGGGCTCACTCTTCTCCTAATCTATCATACCTGGCAATCTCTAGGCCAATGAGAAACCCTGTCTCAAAACCCAGGTTAACAGCATCAGAAGAATGATACCCAAGATAGTTATCTGGCTCTTATATGTACAAAGACACATACTTGCACAAATATGAACACTTCCATACACATGGATGGATGGACACACACACATACATACACACATACACACACACACACACACACACACACACACACACACACACACACACTCCCATGCAATTAAAAAAATTGAATTAGTAGTTTATGCTAACATATTTCACAATAATGCTTAAGTGGTTTAGGAGTAGTAGTATTATATAGCAATAGGTATAATTACACAAGGCTTACTTTTAATAATTTTCCTTAAATAGTTATGGCAAAGCAACTGCTTTCAACAACTTACAAGGATTCTGTGGCTACCACTCTCTCTGCCAACCCATATAATGTATCCCCAGATGTCAAAATCACTAGTTGATTGAGATGTGGGCTGGGTACCTTCTCCTTTCTTTCTTCTGCTGCTGTGAGTGTGGCAGTAGGATCGGCTGAAACCTCCTAGAAAGACAACACACACACAACACCTGAAACAGCAAGTCTACTAGTGCTAGAGCATGGCTCTGACGACGGAACTAGTGAGCACACTCACAGGCACATGCATGCATTGGATACACACTGAGCTTCAGCCCTTCTTTCTTACTTTTATGCTTTGCAACTACTAGAATTTTTCTTTTATACTAAATTAAAATGATGCCACAGATCACCCAACACTGCATGGCACCATATGTACATGACCCAAAGTTGGCCAATGCAGGGAATCTTCATTAACTAACAGCTGTTTCACAGAGAAATATCTCTCAAAATCTGGAAGGCAAGGGACTGATCCTTAACAACTAGTGATAACACTGTGATGTATGGTTTGAGTAACCATTTCACAATCAAAGCTTAACCAAGGTAATCTTGGTATAATCTCAAGGAGGCAGGACTAGAATGCAGTTATAAACTTGAACAAACTAACTGCACTGTATACATCTGGCTCAGATTTTTATGAGAACAAAGATGGTCAGTGTGAATCTAAGTGAGAGATATGGATGGAAATGCTGCACTCCTTGGCGCTGTCGAGGAGAGCGGCACTGAAACAGATAAACGTCCATGTAGCCAACAGCACTGACAGTTCGGTGGTCGGGAAAACGCTCAAGTTCAAATCCTTTCCACCTTCACCTGGCACCAGGCTCACATGCAATCTTCTCATCGCTAAACGACCTTTGCCCGCACTCAGGTGCCAGGCAAGGAGTGAGCAGAGTGCACGCTACACACTCCTGAACACCACAGAAACGTATTTCGTGTCATGAGCGGTCTAGAGGTGAGAGTGCCTTGAGATCTTAGCTAGGGTGCTTGACTGGCAACTTGGAGTACCTGGAGACCAGAAGTTGGCCATCCTGGGTCCTTATCACTCCAAATAGTTGAATAGAGTTACATCTGGGTGGACAAGCTTTATGAAACAACCATGAAAAACTGCTGCGGAGAATATTGTCCTCACACTAGTCACTTAAGCAGTCACTACAGTCAATGTCAAAGAAAGATAAATTCATTTACCCTTTTTGAGGGGGACTCAAGGGGGCAACATTACAACTGCATTAAAAAAAAACTCCATAGCTCACAAATAATACCCAACAATGCTACTGATATTAATCAATTAAAACCTTTGCCTGGCTTATAGCACCTTTTCTAGCAATGACTTTGCAATAACATGCATTTATTACATTTTGAAAAAGCTCCTAGAAAAGAAATTCTGAGTTTAATAGAACATATGTTGTGTACACAAGCAGTAGCAAAGCACTGTGGGGAGGGGCTGAAGTGCTTGCCTAACTGCTTCCTTGGTCCTTTCAACACAAATGTGTCGGCCTCACCCTTTAGTTACAAAGCTGCCACAGATACATCCAAAGAACACTGGAAAGTTTTTACGCTAGCGCTTTCCTTTGCTCCTGGTATCGCTGACGTCTTAGGCATCAAGTTTCCTGGCAATTATTTGTTTACACCGAGTCACACATAAGAAAACACACTCAACTGCACTATCCACCCACAGAAGTGGCCAGGCTGACACAAACGAATGGAGTACTCATCACGCACGGGAGCAGGAGTGCCGCCGTTCAGCTTCCAGCAGCCTCCTGAGCAGAGGAAGAGACATTCTCACCTCTAATCACGTCAGAGTCATGTTTCTACCCTTTGCTGCTGTTATCCTACCACTATAAAAAGAACTTAAACAACAGATTTTCTGGGAAATTGAAAATAGTGTTTTCAAGTTTTTAAATAATGTTCAAGCTGGATGTTGTAGTGCACACCTGTAATCTCAGATTTAAGAGGCTGAAGCAGGAGATCAACAGTCTGAAGCTAGCCTGGGCTACACAGCAAGGCCCTGCCTCAAACAAACAATGGAAGTTGGCCACAGGTTTTAAACGATTTAGTTATCATCACTGTGGTGGATTAAATAAGAATGGCTTTCATAGGCTCAGATGTGAATGCCAGGGAGTGGAACTCTTGGCTAGGATTAGAAGGATTAGGAGGTGTGGCCTTGTTGGAGGAAGTGTGTCACTGGGGGTGGGCTTTCAGTTTTCAAAAGCCTGTGCCAGTGTCTGTCTCTGTCCCTCTCTGTCTCTCTGCACCCACCCTCTCTCCACTTGTGGATCAGGATGTAAGTCTCAGCTACTTCTCCAGCCCTATGCCTGCCTGCTGCCATGCTCCCTACCATGATGAGAATGGATTAAACCTCTGTAACTGTAAGCAAGTCCCAATTCGATGCTTTCTTTTATAAGAGTTGTCTTGGTAATGGTGTCTTTTCACAGCAACAGAACAGTGACTAAGACAGTCACTAAACAGAAGATAAAAGACCTATTTCTGGCAGGGTATCAGCAGCAGCTACTTCCCCATGAACTTTTCCTCTATTAGACCTTGCAGATTTTCCCTTGATGTGGAAAACACATTTTCTAAAATTTAAATTGAATTTCTATGATGCTGCTAGCCACAAAAATATACAAAGTAGGATTTCAGCTGATTATGACAAAGCTAATACCTGGAAGTAGCCAAGGGCCTTCCAAAGGTCAAGCTGAGGCTCAAGGAGCCTTGGTGATATTTGGCTTTTGATTATCAGCCGTTTTCTGCTATGAGTTTCTTGTGTGCTATTGTAGCTTTTCCATCATTTATTGGGCACCATTTCCCCTTCACTAAAGGAATATTTAGATAACCTTGTGTGCTAGAACCCCAGTTCAAGCCTCCCTGTAATTATCATCATTGGCAGCATCTGGCCAGGTCCATCCCCAGACGGAGTTAAGTACCATATCAGAGATACCTCTGTACTCCCTAAGAACAGATTTAAGTGTCCAGACTACCTATTTCAGAAGGCCTGGCGGATGTGCCAATTAAGCTTAACTTCCTCCTTTCCCAAACCTTACCTCTAGTTCCAGATCTCCCTTTAACTATCACCAAAGGCATCTAGCTGTACACAGGTTGCCTAGCGACCGAGCACACTTTCCCCCACCCTGCAGAAAAACAGCAGATAGCTTGGACAGATAGGAGCTACAGGAAAAAAGAAGACAGTTTTATTTTCTCCCATTGACCTAGCAACTTACAGATTCTTAACATTTTCTACCAATCATGTTTAAGACTATAGTGGAGCACATAAGATCCCTCTTCTTAGATATTACTCAAATTTAGCCTTTAATGAATTCATTAGTCACTTCCCCTTTGGGTTGCAAATGATAATTAACAATTACTGTCCCTCTATGTGATTCCTATCACCCCTCTGTATGACCCTGGAAGCCTGACAATCACTGCCTGAGAAAACCCTTACCTGCCTTTAGGACCACACAGGAATTCAAACCTGGTGACCTTGCTCCGACCAGGGGATTGCTATTACTTGGGTTTCTAACTGGATTCCTGAGAGACTTAGGAGGAATGTGGAGAACAGAGAGACGGAGAATGGAGAGGGATAAGGAGGATTTTGACCACAGAGTATGTGTGGACGAGATGGAAGATGAGGAAGAGTCAGATGGGGAAGTACTAGCTGGGTAAGAATAAGATGTAAAGGACCTAGATGAGGCAGAATTAAGACGAGAGAATTAAGACGAGAGAATTAAGACAGAACTTAGAGGGAACAGTATATTAATAGACAGAGAAATCAGGCAAGAAAGGAGCTAGGCATGAGAGCAGAATAGAAGCTGTGTAGAGAGAGAACCATCACAAAATAATAAAATGTATGGACTTAGGAGTTTCATATGCATAGATTCATTTCTTCTCATCAAAGATTAATTATCAGCTGGTTATAGATTCTTCCCAGACCCTGGGAGGGGACTATCAAGGGGCTGGACCCCCATAATCTCTAATACTATGATAAATTACTTCAGGTAGCATTTTTAAGAATCAAAATGGTTCCATTTGCCATTTATAACTTAAAAGTGAAAATCAGAAAATATGTATAGAGAAAATAAAATTTTAAAAGTCTAAGATTTTAACTGGCATGAGGAGTAATATAAGAAAAAGCATTTCTACTTAGTTCCACATTGATTGGGCTATTATTTGCCTATCTAAACAATGTCCATTATATATAATTTTCTGTCACTGTGGAAGTAAATTAATTAAAGTTTATATGCTAACTTAAAAACAATCTTAGATCAAGGTATATTAAAGAGCAAACCAGATTTTCTAAAAACAATAAATCAAGGCTTATCAGTGCAAAAATATAGAGAGAGACTAACAGGGAAACAAAAATACCACCTAGAAACAAATGTGAAATGCCTTGAAAACTTCCACTGTATTCTAGGAAGTGCTTTCCTGAAGTGGGAACTGGGCAGAGCGTTCACAAGCAATCCTTACAAACTGAGGACCAAATGAAGGCTTGACGGTTTCCATATCCTACAGCCAATCTGCTGATTTAAGAGATGGTAAGACTAGCATTTAAAATTAGGACATGTTTGTTGGGGATATTCAGTCATTTAGCATTTGCATTAATTAAATAAAATTAACCTTACATCAGGAAGCTGAGTGAGCAACTACTTGACAGAAAGTAATCATAGAGCATCAGAGGACATCTGGAAGAGACAGAGACACACGAGGGGTTTTAAGTGGTGCAGCTTTTTTTCCCCGGAGCAGAAGAATGGCCCTTTCAGGAGACATCAGCAAGGAAAGAAGGACAGCTAGTTGCTACTCAGCCTCTCCAAACTAGCAGGTTTTCATCCCAGCCTCTGACTCTCCAGCCTTAATTATAAATAGAGAGGTAGAGATTTAGTTACAGCTACCTGTAGCAGCAGCAGCAAAGCCAGTGCCTGTGGGAACAGAATTTCTGCCAGGCTATGGCCTGAGTGGTCAGGCCACTGCCAGAGAAGCAGGCCGGTAACTGCAGAGTCACAGTTGCTGGCTGAAACAGCCGTAGATTAAGACACAGTCACTGTGCCGAAGATAAATCAACACTTTAGAAGGAAACATGCTCAAACAATAGTAAGGAAGGCAAACTGTTTTTTAACATAAGACTGTAAATTTGACAATTTCACCACGTGGGACACAAATTCATTCAGTTATCACCACAAGAATTAGGCAAATGTCATGGGCATTTTAATGTCAGGAAGATGAATAGCAATGTGTTTCAGAGAAGAACTAGCTTGGGACCACTGTTTACTTGGTTGTGTGATTCCATTCTACACCTTATGGCAAACAAGCAGAAGTGACAGAGAAATGACAGAATGACTTTAATGAAGAAGTTAACCCATCAATGGTCTTGAGGCATTCTATCAGTAACAAGAAAAACTTTAGTTGTACTAAGATCTACCTAGAATAAGATCTGATGGCCAAAGCCATTCTTAGACAAAGAAAATGCATAATGAAACATGGAAAACTATCCAAGTAGGCAAAAGCTAACTGACTTTAAAAACAAAGGCAAGCAGGTAAGAAAGAAATAAATGCTGGGTCAAAAAAAGGAGCCATTATCTGAAAATGAAGATTAAAGATTAATGAACAGCAAAACCTAAAGAAGTCAAACTAAACCAGGATACAAGGACCCCTAGGATAGTCTATGCACACTTCCCAGGAGAAGTCAAGGTAAATGCAGTACTACAGCTATACTGTCAGCCCTCCATATTCACGGGTCTGTGTCTATGTGTTCAGCCAATCACAGTTCAAATATACTTGAGGGGTAGGGTACACATCTGTACTGAATGCCATTACTTCAAAAGGACACAACATACTACCGTTTATAAAATATTTACATTGTGTTAGGGATATATGTCATGTACAGATGTGTAGGTTATATACAAATATAATGCTATTTTTACACAAGGGATGTGAACACAGGTGGTATATGTGGGATCCTGGAATCAACGACCTGCAAATACTTCAGGATATAGATGTGTGAGACCAAATTATCCCAAAAAGGTAGACATTACTTATTTCTTCTACTGTTAGCAATGGTCATCAGAGGCAGCAACACTCAGATACTCCATCACTGCTCAAGGTCACCATCTTAGCACTCTCCATTTGATTTCATCATAGCACTCATCAGGGCCGAACATGATATTATATACATTACAGGATATTTTTTTTGTCTAAATGCCTTCCCATGACAACAAAATATACAATTTAAGAAGAGATAAAAATTGCTGCTTTTGTCCACTGACAAATTCATAATACAGTAACAATGCTTGGCATATAACATTTTAGCTTTTCTTTCTTTTTCATTCTGTTTTACTATTTCATCATCTATATACCTAAATACTTTCTAAGACAGAGTCTCACTGTATAGTCCATATTGGCCTTGAACTCTCAATAGTCCTTACTCAGCTTCCCAAGGACTGGGATCAGAGTCATGCATCTCCACACCACACTTAGTCAAAAGATACATTACCATTGCTTTATAAAAGTTCCAATAACATAAGTATGTATGCAATGTAAACATTATGAAAAAAAGAGGAATGTGAATACTTGTTTTGAGTAAGTTAAAGGAAAAAAAGAAAATTAAGATAAGACTGTGTCAATGTAGAGGCTGACAGATGTCTTGGCAAGATATTTCTCACGACAGTGACTGATCAGAAGAAGTTCCTTTCTAGTTTTCAATGCTTATGCTAGCTTCAAAACCACTGAGGATCACCTTCACATTGCTATATAATCTTAAACCATGCATTCTACCATCTGACATGCCAGTCAAAACCCAGTAGTTCCTGCTACAAAGAAAACCACACCCAAACTTTGCTCTTGAATTTCAAGATGACTGTAAGTGAAGTCAGACACTTCCTGAACATAGATCTTTGGTATCTATCCAATCAGAGATCAGTCAGACTATTAGCAACAGGTTCTTACTTCCTATAAGACTAAACACTAACACTAAAGAGCTCAGACACTCCACAGGTGTACAGATGCACATTTATATACAGTTGATTTACGACTATTTGTTTCACAAACTCCAGTGAATTAATTCCAACTCATTACTTACCAGGTCAATAAGGCTTTCTTGTATTCTGTTGAGCGTTGTTCTTAGTCTGCTACTACTGAGGCCAAGTCCTGTGGATTCCAACTGAAAATGAGGAAAAGCACGTCACACAGCTCTGCAGGTGCTGCTGCAGAAGACCTGAAGTATTAATGGGCTTTTTAGCTCAGACACTGAGTGTCTGTGGGTTTCCAGAATTTAAAGTTTAAATGCCAACACATCCAAAAGAAAAAATCAAATCTTAGCCCAAAATGAAACAATAAACTATCCATAGCCTTGAAAGTCACAATAACAACTAAGGAGCCTGTGAATTATTAGGAGAGAGTGCATCAGAATTTCTTTCCTACAAGTTAGTATTTTGAGTAACAAAAGTTAAGGTTTTAGATTCTTAAAGATGGTTCACTTTGATATGTATTATCTCTTGTGTTTATATAGAAACAAAAACAAAGCATTGCTACTTTTTATATACAAATTAAAGAAAGTCTATTGTCACTTGGAATGAAATCTTCTTGGGCCTATCAAACATTTGACAGCACTGAATTCTGTTCATTACAAAGAGTCAAAGCACTCACAGCCGCCATCCCATAGCACATAGATGAGAAAGCCTGAATACTAAAACATAAAGTTAGTCAGTCCCTTGTATAATAACTCAAGGGATGAAATTAAATTTAATTGAAAGATAATAATAAATACATACAGATATTTGGAAAAAAAAGTTAAACCATCCTCTGTGACCCAAGAAACTAAAAATGTTCTTAGTAGTAAACTATAAAATACAATCTCATTAACATAGCCACAGACATAACGAGTGTGTGATCATGTGAACAGACGCATGTACAAACATGACACATGTTTACTCTCACTTTCCCCTCACCCAAGGCACAAGACTAAAAAGGCTCAAACTAAAGCAGCAGCGCGACACGCCGCGTGAGCTGATTTACTTATTCAGGCTTCATATGCTTCATTAATTCCTCTCTCCCCTCTTAAAATCTATATGAAACTAAATCCATCAAAGTAAGTGTGTGATATTTAATAATTGTTATGATCTTTCAACCAATGCAACTAAACTAACGTGCAGAGTTCTCTCCCCTTGAAAATGCCACCACAAGCTATGCATTTAGCTCCTCCCCATCCTTAACCTCTGACCTCCCTGTATCGCTATGGTTTGTGTTTCCTAAACAAACCCAGAGTGAATTTTATTTTTGTTGACTTTTTAAAACTTAGTATGCCTTTAAGATTCATCTGTGGTGTGAGACCATTGGTACTTTGAGTTGCTTAATTCTATCTGACACTGTAAACATAACACAATCTCTAACTGCACATCTGAGTACCAGTTTGGGTTTTTGCATAATACTATCTGGTCTTTGTCTGACCATTACATTTATTTTCATTTATTGGATAAATATCTAAAAGTGAATTTCTGGGTCACATAATAATTATAATTCTATAAGTTACTGCCATGGCAGTTTCTAAACTAGCTATGTCTTTTTTTTTTCCTACAAAGGAAGAATATGAGTTCTAGTTGTCCCAAGTCATGGACGGAGTATTTCTCCCCACTGCCCTACCCCTCACCAGTATGGTTAGCATCTTATCAAGTTCCACTTTGTATAAGAACAAGCTTTTGGTTTCAAGGACTTCTGTCCTCTTGTTTTCAATTTCTCTTTACTATTTACTTCCTTCTGTTCTTTTTTGGGTTTAATTTGCATTTTTTCTACTTTCTTTTTTGCTTGTTACATTTAAGTCTAGACACTTCCCTCAAAGCCCTAGTTGAGATGCACCACAACTTTCAATATGTTATGCTTTCATCATCATCATTCAGTTCAAAGAATTTTCTAATTTCCTTGTGATTTCTTCTCTGAACCATTCATTTGGACGTATGTCATTTAATTTCCAAATACCTGGGGTTTTCCTAGCTATCTTATTGTTAGTTAATTTCCAACTCAATTACACTGTCATTAGATTATATCCTGCATAATCAAGTATTTAAAACTATTAGGATATGCTTAGTGGTCCAGATCTGAAGATCAAGTTTTCATATGGCATCATTACCCTTTAGTCTGAATACTTCTTCAAGGAAACACTCTTAACTGCTAAGCCATCTCTCCAGCCACCAGTTTCTAAATTCTGACTGATGCTTAGTATACTTGAAAGTAACAAATTCTGGGGCAATAGTTTGTTGATACTTTGTCTCTGATTGCACTGGCATCCTCTCCAGGAAACATTCCAGAATTAAAAATATGGGTCATCAGAACCTCTATTAAAGGATCATGTCTTTGGTATACTTGTGACCATGACAAAGATGCAAATATTCATAGAAATGATGTAAGTATACATTAAAGTTCACACATTTTCAAAAAGGAAACACATCAATAACAAGTTCTTTCTATGAATCAGGGGTCCACTCTCACACAGAAAACCTGCACAAATGCAGGCAGGTTGTGCAATACTTTCCAGCATGAGATGAGTCACTAACATTCATGTAGAAAGAGATAAACTCAGGAAAAGTCTGAAACATGAAAAGAAAGTATAGGAGACATAATTCTGAGGAAGGCAGATGTACCAGTTAGCAAAATTAATTCCTTAATAAATATCTATGCTACAGTTGTGGGCCAATACTTAAAAAGCTATCTCAATTGCAGTGCAATAATTATACACAGATCCAAGTTTACATAAAGAAGTCTGCACATTTTTCATTGCCAAAATAAATCAAGGTTAGAAAAGGCTGTTTCACTTTTTCTGCCAACGCTATGAACAATATGTAATATTTATCATATCAAAGATTAAAATTAATATATAAACCATACAATCAGACAGACATCTGACAACAATTCCAAAATTTATGGATAATTCTCAATAGTGTTACCCACTTACACAGAATATAAAACTTACAAAAATATATGTAATTAAATACATATATAACTTAAATATAAAAACTTCACATTTGAGAAAATGAATGCATTTGAAAAGAGATTTTTTCCCTCCAAAAGTTGACTTACCGAATCATTCCGACCGAAAAAGGTATATATTGCATACAAGTAATAATCAAATAGCTGGGACATAAAATGGATGACATCAAAGGCGATTGGCTTAAGAATGTTCATCATCTGCATGTACTTCCCTGAAAGGAAACGGGAACCCAAAGATTAATTAGAACAAAATTAAATCCTGTCACTCTATAATTACTGAAAGGCAACAAGACTGTTACATCAAAATATTTAAATAGTGAAATACTGCATTCCTCCTCACATGAGTGGAATTTCTAGTACTTGGCAGTAATTAAACCGGTTCCAGCACCTCTGCAATGTTCTACAGGCACCGTGTTTCCCTGCTATTACACTGTACTGCCTGCTTGTCAAATTCTGCTGGACTCCTTCACTCTTCTGCAGATGACACTGTAAAAACACACAAGCCTTGTTCTCAATGATTCTACTGAAAATAATGTCTTCAAAAATATTTAACTGCAGTAAGGTAATATACAAGATACTTGAGAAAAAGGTTTTTTGTTTGTTTGTTTGTTTTATCCAGAAGATCACAGACACACAGCAAAAGTGAGAAAACTGAGAAAAGTGTCCACAGGAAGCAACACCCATGCCCTTCAAACTTAGCCCTGTGAAATCATGTGTCAAAGGTCAACAACATTTATCACGTCACAGCCACGTAAGTTCAATACCCTCAAAGTGTCAATAACACAAACTCTCACTCTTTCCTTTGAGGGAATCCTATGTCCTCTTCTAAACATCTGCTCAGACTGAGCTGCCCCTCAAAATTAAGAGACAAATACCATTTACCAATTCATCTGAAGGACAGAAGAGGAGCGAGTGCAGTTTTAACTATCAAGAACACTACTCCAAGTCTCCAGTTAGGTTTCTTTTCTAACAGGAAATATGTAGACCCATGAAAAATGCTTTATCTATACTTCCTTTGTAGACATAATATATTAAACCAGACCATGTGTTGAATTTCAAAATAACCCAGGTCCTGGCTCAACTCCATGTAACCTGTAGCTATAGATTTTAAATTGACACTATTGAAGATAACAAGATTAAACAAAAACAAAAACAAAAAACCATACATTAACTGCAGTAGAGGAAAAGAAAATGTCTGCTATCTATGCCATTTCTTCAAAGTGAGAGTATATTATCTTAACTTTTATGACAGAAACTTCTAAGAATCAGATGGTCAGGAAGAAAATAAATGCAAATATATCAAAGTGAAATAAAACCCATCAATCATCAATCAATCAATCTATTCGTATGCCTGTTTGCAACTCTTTTGTTTAAAAATAACTTTTGCAATCATTTCATACATCCAGACCTTTCCCTAAAAGTCACATTTGAAAAATACCTGAAAGATTTGCTCCTTGAACATTTCAAGGTCACTCTGCCAGCATCTACTCAGCTACAATCAAACAATTTTCTAAGCAGCAACTTGGTAACAGGTAAAGTAGCATGACCTCAGAAAGGAAAAGTATAAAAATAGCCTATTACTCCAGTCATTTAAAGAAAATAATAGATGGTTAATTAGAAAATCAGGGCTCCTACACATCTAAAGTACACAGCTTCTCTTCATCTCTACTAATATGAACCATTGCTCATATAATCCTAAGACACATAGATAATTTCTCAGTGAGTAAAAGCAATTTAAAATGTATGCCTAAAAAAGCAAAACCATTTTTTCTTCAATACTAAAAAAGCAAAAAAGCATGAATCAATAAGTCCTTTTGGAATACAACAATGCATTTGGCCTTGTGTTAAAGTATGAAGAACTACACAGAGTCCCAGCTCTCACACCTCAAAAGACTGCAGGTGAAGACAGCATGGATCAGAGGCCCCCAGAGTATCACAGCACACAACAGGGAGAACCGTCTTTCCAATTCAAGGGGGCAGAGCAGGCCCACAGTCTTTGGGTTCTGGGGGAGGCTCGCATATATCCTCAGAGCTAACGAAATTAAAGACTTTACAATGAATTAAGCCCATGTCTATGAAGAGAAAGAAGTAGGAAGGAAAAGAAAGGTAGGTTTGAAGAAAGAAAAGAGAAACAGACAGACAGACAGACATACACACAGAGAGATGAGGGGTCGGAGAGAAGAAAAGTCTCAAAATATCAGAATGGGTTGGTAAATCTTTGCCACAAAGGACCAAGTGGTAGGTAATTTCACCTTTGTACACCACACAGTCTTTATGGCAAATGTACTGTGCCACTGGTCTTTTTTTTAATCTGCTTAATTCTGCTACTATAAAACAATAGGGGCCAGCCACAGTTGGCAATGTGTAAACAAATGAGTTTGCCTGTATTCTAATAAAACTTTACTTACAAAATGAATGTGGTCCATATGTAAGAGTTTGCCAATTCCCGTTCTAGAAAAAAAAAGATGGATGGATGGACAGAGCTGGGTCAGTGGTTTAATGGTTATGAGTACTGCTCCTGTAAAGTGCCAGAGTTCAGTTCCAAGGATACATGTTAGGAGACTCACAACCCTATAAATCCAGCCCCAGGGGGATCCAGCAGCCTCTGCAGGCACTTGCACAAGCAAGAGCGTGAGCGTGCGCGCGCGCGCGCACGCGCGCACACACACACACACACACACACACACACACACACACACACACACAC
>CABHPR010144411.1:58371-75767 GCA_902168415.1 Peromyscus melanophrys | reverse complement strand
CTTCTTCTTCTTCTTCTTCTTCTTCTTCTTCTTCTTCTTCTTCTTCTTCTTCTGTCCCAACCCATGAGATGATAGACATCACCCACATTCAGGAGGGCCATCCCTGTTCATATATCCCCAGAGGTATGTTCCCATGGTGATCTAAATCCCACCAAGTTGACAGTCAAGAGTAACCTCCATACTTACTGAGACTTGTGTGGAGCAACTGTTTCACTCAGTCCTTCACATAGATTCTGCAGCACCCTGTCCCTCCAGCCTCAAATGAGCTCATGCTTCTGAAAGTTCCCGGGGACAGGGCACGGACATAGGGGAGTGTGCTTGTGGTGACCACTTGTGACTTGACTTTAGTATTGTTTGTCCTATTTGTCTTTGCCTTTGGGGCCAGTGCCAGAACTGCTCTCCTTAGATGATTTTCTTTTAGTAGATGATTTCATTCATCCCAGGCTAGCCTTGAACTCCTGACCCTCTTGCCTTGGCCTCTGAAGTGCTGCATTTCCAGTTGTGTGTTACCACACCTGGCTCTTTTTTCTTAGTCAAAAACAAACATGCTAATGCTCACAGCAACACAGTTCCTAACAGCCCCGGGGAGGAGCAACCCACATTCCCACAACCTGACGGGTGATGAAATACTTTCCAACAACTTAAAATGTGCGCAGATAAACCCCAAAGTCATCACAGTGAGTGAAGGGAGCTAGCCAGAGCAGCAACAGGAGTCCGTCCACATACTGTCCATGGAGGCGAGCATATTGAGACAGAAGAGGATTAGGATTTGCTCGGGTCTCAGACAGATGGAAGAGGAGTGACTGACAGAAAGTAGAATCTCAGGGAGACTGCAAATACTCCACATGAGCTTGTGGAAATAGTTGCACACCCCTGTGACCATACTGGAAACCATGGGCATTCATTGAAATGGGTAAAATTTTGGCACATGAACTATTATCGCATTAAAGTTGTTAGGAAATGCTATACAGAAACCTTTTGAGGCAGGGTTTCCTGTAGCTCAGGTTAGCCTCAGACTTACTATATAGCTGAGGCTGGCTTTGAACTTCTGATCCTCCTGACTCTACCTCCAGAATGCTGAGGTTATAGGTGTGCACTACTGTCTCCAGTTTTCATTCAGTGCTGGGAACTGGACCCAAGGCTTTGTGCACATTAGAAAAACATTCTATCCATTGAGCTACTTTCTCAGCCCTACGACATTTGTTTTGATTTAGATATTGAAGGCTTACAGTCATAGAGAGGATTTGAATCCACTCTTGAGGGGCAAAGCTGCCCACTGAAGCAGTATGGGAAATATGTCCTAAACAGAGGAGAGATCACTTGCAAAGTTGGGGAGGAACACCTGGGACTGGCCCACCCAAGGAACAGCAAGAAGGGCATGTAACTGGAGTGAGTGGTGGCGAGCGGCACAGGTGAGGCTGGAAGGCTGGGAAAGGACAAGATTGTGAGAGAGCCAGGGGTTGACAGTGGAAAGTCGCTGAAGGGCTTCAGTCACTGCAGCGAGCATTGCCACAGGGCTGGAGATGTGGAATGAAGTGGAGAGGATGGTTTGTAGCAAGGGAGATGCAGAGAGAGATGGACAGCATAGCTTTTGCTGTCGTCTGTGTGAAAGACAATACGCTCTGTGTTGGTTCATTGATAGAGTGAACAAAACCAATCATTACAACCCTTCTCCCTCCCTGCCAAAAAAATTCTACCAGGTCCTGTGTACAGTGTGTCAGCTACAATGGGTATTATGTGCATTTACATCAGCATAAGCGATGTTTATGTCGGTATGGAGCGTTTTATAGATTTCCTGGACAGTAGAAAGACATTCTGGAAGAGGGGCTTTAGAAACAGTCAACAGGGGTTTGTTTTCTGAGGGTGTCAGGGACATCCCACCATTACAAAGCAGTTTCCCAGCTCATCCTTGGTGACCCAGTGATTCAGGTAGGGAATGAACCTGATCTGTAGATGGTGGGGCTGTCAATGCAAGCACCATTTTTGCCAGAATAACAGTGCCATCAAATACTAAGCCCATAGGCCCAGTAAAAGAAAGCCACCTGTAAGATGACACACACAAACAGAATCTTGGGAGACCATGTTTGTGAGATAGACAATGGAAGCAGAAACACAGGAAACTAGATGTACAAAAACCTCCCCTTCTGGTTTTGGATCAAAAGAATTTTATTTGATGGAAGGCACGTTGATTTGTTTGACTGCATTGTGAAGAAGCAGATTTTTCTTCTACAGTCACTTCTGTGGACCCACCTCTGGGTTGTGAAGCTCTGGAGAGCAGACTGTCATTTCTCCGTCCTGGACCTCATATCCATAGCCTGGAGACTACTCAGAGAAAGTGCTCAGGGGGATTGGCAGAGAGTCGGTCGCCCACAGTTTCACCCTCGGTTCCTGTAGGATCCACCACAGCGCACCTCGCACCCCTCGAGCTTGCTACACCGTTGTTCTGGGGAAGCAAATGCATTGGAACAATATTCCTGCCAAATCCTAAGTCAGTTAGGATTTAATTATTGGTGCCAAGATTTGCAGCTCTGGGTGAATCCTGTTAGTACTCGTGCCTAGCACCCGTAGGAGGCCCTTGGTAAGTATTGGTTGGATTTCAGTGAAAGCTTAAGTATACCCAAGGAGTAAGTCAAGTCTTTGGCTGACCTCAACTAGGAAGAGACCTTGGATGAAATACACAAACATGAGTATGGAATTTATATTTCACCATGCCCCTGGAACCCTCCTTAACCGCCCTTTGCTTCCACTTTATTTGAAATGGATTCAGCATCAAGGGGAGATGGGATTGGAGTAGAGTGAACTCTTCAGCAATACCTCCTCCCCTCTCCAGTAATATTTCTTTGCTGGCTCTTGTGACTGCCACCAAGAAGATAAATTGAATCTGGCAAGATTTTGACACAAAGGAAGGCTGCTAGAAAAAGAGAAACATTTATGGAGTAAGCTGAGAAATGAGCTAGTAGCTGAGGGGACAAGCCAAAGAGGAATTCTGTAGGCTGTGGAAGGATGACACTCTCCACTCTGACCAAGATGCTGTACTTTGTGATAACTTCACGTTGCACCAAGAGTGTTTAAACTGATCAAACTCTGGTACCCATTGGCCAGAAATGAAAAAACCCACTGCAGTTACCCTGTGGTATTAGAAAGGACCAGTCCTAGGCTACTTGCAGATACTCAAACCTGTAAATGTTGAGAGCTGTTATATCACATGGAATAGTCTTTGCTCAGAGTCTGTGCACATCCTCCCAGAAGTAGTCATGCACCACATAATGATGTTTCTATCAGTGATGGACTACATATACAACAGACCCATAAGATGACGTCTCAGCTTGAGACACTGTCACCATATTAACTGGTGCAAGTGCACCCTGTGACATTTGAACGATGCAGCTAATTGACAACATTTTTTCTCAGAACTATTCCCATTGCTAAGTGAAGCATGACTATACATCATCTGTAGATGACAGACCCCGTCTAATGCAATGCAAATGCTGTGTCACGTGCAGGTGAGGGAGTCATGGCGAGGATGGGGACGTCTGCGCGTCTTTGGTCTAGACACAAGTTCTCACCTCCCGGATATATTTCATTTGTGGCTGTTTGAATCTGTTGATACCGAATTGAAGGATACCTCAACTGAAGACTGCTTATGCTTGGAAGGAGAAGAACTCCTAAGAATTGGAAAGACACAAGAGAGAGACAAAGGGGAGGAGAGGGAGGGAGAAAGGATCATCTAGAGCTCAGATTGGTCTTAAAGTCACCATTTGGGCCAGACTGGCCCCTACCTCCTGATCTTCCTGTTTGTCCTCTTATGTGGGGGTTATAAGGTTAACCCACCACACCTGGGGGTGCTTTGCTTATAGTAGCAAATGCCTAAAATCCTAGCACTCGGGAGGCCGAGGCAGAAGGAGGACAAATTTTAGGCCAGTCTGGGCAACTTTGCCAGATTCCCTTAAAAAAAAAAAAGATTCAAAATATAAATAAATAAAAAACAAGGTGAATACCCAGCTACTTCTTTTTGCGTTATTTACTTGTTTTCTGATACGTTTTCAGCTCTTTTCAACCTTACTTTTGTTAAATAATTTTCAAAGATTACACTGTGTGTGTGTGTGTGTGTGTGTGTGTGTGTGTGTGTGTGTGTGTGTGTCTGTGTGTGTGTGTGTGTCTGTGTGTGTGTGTGTGTGTCTGTGTCTGTGTGTGTGTGTGTGTGTGTGTGTGTGTGTGTGTGTACAGGCCATAGCTTATGTACAAAAGTCAGAGGGTAGTAGGAATCAGTTCTCTCCTTCCACTGTGTGGGTTCCAGGGATCAAACTCTGGCTGTTGGTCAGCCTCGGCAGCAAGCGCCTTTACTTACTGAGCCATTGGGCTGGCCTCCCCACCCCCATTATTTTTGCCCAGTGTAAGTAATATTGGGGAAAGTTAATTATTTTTAGTAAAACAATACAGACCCAGGAAATAAAACTGAGAAAACCCGTCTAAAAGCCCTAGCCTTTTGTCAGTCAGTACGTGACAGCATCTCTCAGGTAGAGCTTCGCTCTTAGATGGGAGGAAACAATCAGCCGTCCTGGAGCTGAGAGGAGCCTGGCTGCACATCCCAGTATGTTAGTGCCTCGTTATATCTAGTGCCACCAGCCCTTGTTCCTACATGTTCTGCTCTTGGTGAGAGGAGAGGCGGATGATGTTTTCCCAAGGTGTGGGGGAAGGGCCAGTGGAAACTAGGAAATGGCAGATTGTCAGAGAGATAGCTTTTGTTTCAGTGTTTGCTCCTTTGTTTCCTTCAGTCCTCTGTGAATTACGGTCTTCCCCTTGAGGTAGTTAGGGCTGTGGACCTGTATGCTAACCTGAAACATCTTCTTACATCTGGACAATCCCTCCCTGACCAACCTACTGGAGAGGTCCACTGTCCACCTCTGGGTTGCTTCCTGTGGGCCATGGTGTGGTCTCAGGGCTGCTGTAGACGCCAGGAAAGTTAGACCCCCTCCCCATCTGGAGAGACTTGGAATCCCTGCTAGATGGCATGGGGTTTTCCGTGTCTGTGTGTCAGTGGGAATAACAGAGGACCAGCCTTTGTGACTCTGGGGTCCTAGCTACCATGTGGGAACCCTGGGCACAACCAGGAGGCCTACTTCAAAGTCTCAGTTTCTCTTCTGTGATGCGGGGACAAGAGTGTCTGCTCCCTCATCTGAGAACACAGTCAACAGTGCATGTCACATTTCATTGGCCACCTGTGGAAGGTGGCATATAGCCATGAGAGGGCAGAGAGGATCCTATGTGTAGCCCTGAGCACAGCAGGTGTGTTGAAAAGTGACCACCAGAACAGCAAAGGCTGCCCTTGGGGCAGGCCAAGTGAAAATGCTCATTTATAGGGCTGCCGCTTGGGGCAGGGTGTCTTTGAGTGGGATAGCAGGTTACTCTAAAGACAGCTACTAATTCCTCAAATTGTGTCTATGCATTTTCTCTTCCTTCCAACAGTGATGACTGTGCTAAAACAAATCACACACATATTTAAAAACATATATGTGTGTGTGATTTGTTTTAATATATGATATATGTTGTTATAATAAAGTGTACACATACACACACATGAAGAGAGATGGAGGTCGAGAGAAAAGGGGCTGAGGGTATAGCTTTGTGGAAGACATTTGCTTAGCTTGTGTAAGACCCTGGCCCTAGTTTAATCCTCAGAACTGGAAAAGAAAAAGCAAAGGGGAAAAAGAGACAAGATTAGTCTCCTTTTAGTTTGAATCTGCGATGTGTCCCACATGTGTTTAAAACCCAGCCCCGGCTGATGGTGCTGTTCTATGAGGTTGAGATGGACCATTGCAGGCCAGCCTTTGAGGGCTACTGTCTGGCCCAGTTCCAGTCTTGGCTTCTGTTTTCTGTTTTCCAAGACATAAGGAACTTCCACCACACATTCCCATTGCTGTGGATTCTACTGCATCTCCTTTGCACACTTCCAGGACCACACACTCTGCCATGCCCGGCTGTGGTGTGAGGATGCTGCTATACACACGTCCATGTCTCTACTATGGGTGAGGATGCTGCTATACACACGTCCATGTCTCTACTGTGGCGTGAGGATACTCCTACACACACTTCCATGTCTCTACTGTGGTGTGAGGATACTCCTACACACACTTCCATGTCTCTACTGTGGTGTGAGGATGCTCCTATACACACTTCCATGTCTCTACTGTGGTGTGAGGATGCTCCTATACACACTTCCATGTCTCTACTGTGGTGTGAGGATGCTCCTATACACACTTCCATGTCTCTACTGTGGTGTGAGGATACTCCTACACACACGTCCATGTCTCTACTATGGGTGAGGATGCTGCTATACACACTTCCATGTCTCTACTATGGATGAGGATGCTGCTATACACACTTCCAGGACCACACACCCTGCCACGCCCCTACTGTGATGGACTAAAACTGAGCTGAGATACATTCCTTCTCCTTTAAGCTATTTCTGGCAGGCCACAGTAATGAGAAATAATTAATATAACCTGGGATCCAGAATTTAAATTTTGACTTAACTAGTTCCATGGCCTTGGCTCATGGACTTTCTGGCCTCAGTTTTCTCCGGTGTTAATGGAGTATGTATGTCTACATGTCCACCCTGCAGACCTCTTCAGTCACCCATGAGGCACATAAATCACACATCATTTGTAGGTTCTAAAGAGTATAGAACCATACATAAATGGTCTTTTATATTCTCCTAGGGCATTTTAAAGATATTCTATGAGGAACAAGGCTGGGCAAGGTTAAATGACCCGAGATCTGAAACTAAAATAGCCCTGTGAGGAGCCCTACCCTTCTTTAAGTTTTCAAATTAATTGGACGTCTATGTTTCCACTCAGAATTCTCATCTGCTTGTCAGGTACAAGGCTGAGATACTGACACACGCTTGTGAGGGACAGAATACAGCACTGCTCAGTTGTTTCTGGCTTTATGTTTTCTGCTCAACCCTACTGCTCCCAAAGTGTCTGTGGACGTGTCTCGGATGTGATACAGGCTGGGTGACAGTGCTCAGAAGCAATCCAAACATTACATGTCAAGACAGGAATTTTAGTGATGTTTTAGAGGACTGTGCTACCCAAATCAGCAGGACACAAAGCAGTTCCCGAGAGCTGCTGGGTGCCAGCGCATGCAAGACAAGGTCGAGAAGTCAGACATTCGATTTTCAATGAAATATTTAAAATATGATTGGATGTCATCATTTAGCAGTTAGAGTTTATCCCAGAAACCAACAAATTATATATATATATATATGTCCGTATTTTACTAACACACAAGAGCTTTTCATTACATCGAGTGATTACATAGAAGCAACTATGTCTGGACAAACCTTGAAAACCTGGCACTGTCACTGGTGCACACTTGCAGTATCAGCAACTTGGGAAGCTGAGGCAGGAGGATCTTGAGTTCAAGGCCAGCCAGGGCTGCATAAAGTACTGTCTCCAAAAAGTAAATTAATAAACAAGCACCACAATCTGTCATTTGAGAAGGCTTGGTGGCCCTGTGAGACAGAGGGGCTCCAGAGCCAGCCACTCTTGTTTCAGCGTGATTTCTAGTTCTTCAATAAGCCCCACATCCATCTACGTTTTCATTTCCTTATTTCCATATGGAGGAATTTATACAGAACTCCGAGGCCTGAAGGATGTAAGAGATGATACATGGAAAAGACAGAGCCCAGCCCAGGAGAAGTGCTCAGAACCCAGTGTCTTTGTAACCAGCAATGTAAACCAGTAGCCAGGGTGTTAGTGATGCATCCCTTCAATCATGATGAGCAGGGCAGTAGCCTTCTGTGATCAGGTTCACTGGGTAGCTTAGCTGATGTCCTCTTATGGGTGGCTTTAGAAATTAAGCATAGAAAGAAAAAGAATAGAATTTATAGTATGCACCAGGTGCCAGGCTACATGTGTAAACAGCTAATACCCCAAGCAGTGTTAGGCCCTGGGAACTGTCAATGGTACCACTTTGCATGAGAGAGAACTGGACTTTGAGGAGTTTGGGTCACTAAGCAGATTCAAATTGAAGTTTTTATGGTTCTGCTAAACTACACTGAGTTTGCTTAAAAGCCTCCTATTTCTGCAACTTAGATGAAACAAATCTCTGGGAAGTCAACCCTTTGTCCATCTGGACAGGCTCCCTGAGCTGTGGTGAGCAGTGAGGACATGGAGAAGTGGCCAGGGGCTTCTTGGTGGACTGTATTGGAAAGGTTCTTCTCAGGTCTTTGGATGGACAGGACTTCTCAATTCTATTCTTAACTTTGTTACTGGCATAACATTTTCTATTGGGAGGATGGCTGTGGCCATCTTCTAGAGCATTATATAACTTCTGAAGGAAAACTGGAGCCTCATGTGATCCGTCATGGGCATTCTTCATTTGCTAGACTCATCTTTTTTATTACAGGAAGTAAACATGCATCACTAGAGTACTCTGTCCACTGAAAGTATAGTTATATAGTAGCTTTCATCGTGTTCTGGGAGGGCTGATGATTCCTAGATGTTCATTTGGCCCTGATTTTAATGATCTCTTTTTCCTAAAGAGTTTGGCCATGGTGAACTGGTATAAATACAAGGGGTCAGGGGAATCATAATTTTCTATGGGAAAACAGTAGGCTTTTACTTTGACATTTTTACTTAAAATTTTAAAAATTTTATATGTATGGGTATTTTACCTACATGTATGCCTGTGAACCACATATATATGAGTGTCTGGTGCCTAAGGGAGACAGAAGAGGGTGTTAGATCCCCTGGAACTGGAGTTACAGTTGTGAGCTGCCCCATGTGGATGCTGGGAATCAAACCTGGGTCCTCTGGAAGAGCAGCCAGTGCTCTTAACTGCTCCAGGCCCACCAAGCCCAAACAGTAGCCTTTAAAAATCTTTCTGAAAGGAATTGAAATACTGGCCAATATTTTTAGTTCTAGATCATCTATCTGTGTATCTCTGCATGTATGTATACATGTATGTTCTTTCTATCATTCCATTATCTATCTATCTATCTATCTATCTATCTATCTATCTATCTGTCTGTCTGTCTGTCTGTCTGTCTGTCTGTCTGTCTGTCTGTCTGTCTCTCTCTCTCTGTCTGTCTGTCTCTATCTATCTGTCTGTCTCTCTATCTATCTATCTATCTATCTATCTATCTATCTATCTACCTACCTATCTATCCATCCATCTATCTATGTATCATCTGTCTATCTATCTATCTATCTATCTATCTATCTATCTATCTATCTATCTATCTATGTATCATCTATCTATGTATCATCTACTCCTTGCAGGCATCAGAGTTCATTTTATTTTGCAAAAGGAACACATGCTGCTTAGGCCTCCTTCTGGAGTGGCAAGTACCTCTTTTGATTTGAGGCACCAGTTCCCCACCTCTAATCAGTAGAAGACATGTGGGAGCCATGCTCACCTACAGCTTAAAGCACTTAGCTCAAGAAGAATGTCAGTTGCACACTTCCTCAAAAGAGAAAACCTAAGACAAAAATGGTCACTATTGACCAGTTCAGATGCCCTGACCTTCAGGGCAACAGGAGGGTTCTGAAGCCCTGCAATCTTTCTGTCTGCGTGGTTAATAATAGTTAATGCACACACACTCAAGCACACACTCTCCATCGGAATGGAGCTGGCCTGTCACTCTGTTATTCCATCAGCGGAGCTGTCTCCCATGCTGTCCTGTAGAGAGCGCACTCTCCGGGGTGGGATTCTTGCAGCTCTGTGGACACAGAGTATGGCTCCAGCTTGTTAGTCAGCTGTTCCTTGTAACCCTTGGGGACTAGTTTCCACTCGAGTACAGGAGCTGAGAGATGGTCTGGCTGTCTCCAAGGAAGCCCCAGTCATAGACTTGCTCATTCTATCAGGACTAATACTTGAGAGAGATGAAAATCACAAGTCAAATGAATGTCAGAGTTCAGTGAAGATTCAAATATTAGACTTGGGCCTGGAGAATTCAGACACAGAGTATGATTTTTTTTTCAGGGGTTGGGGAGAAGCACACTGGGAGTGGAAACCAGGGCCTCACCCATGCCAAACACTCATTCTACCACTGAGCTGTACTCTCAGCCCCACCTGGGAGCTTCAATATGTGTTCCAAGTTCTTGTCAAAGAGGTACAGATTTTGATGAAAAGGAATTTCCGAAATGAAGCTAACCTCTGAGTTCTCTTACCAGCTTGCTACTTTCTAACCTGACTCTCATGGAAACCATAATGACCACGAACATGAACTTTAGGTCAAATTCTACCAACAATACCAATTCTACCAGGCCTCAGTTTCCTCAACTAGTTATTACATAGTAGGCTAGTTTAGTGGATGAAATGGGACAGTAAATGCACCGAGCACCTGCATTTAATAAGTAATGCAATTGATGTTTACTCTGATTGTTCAGGAAGCAAAAGTAATCTAACGCATTGGCAAGATGCCACTGATTTGTGGGAAGAACAAAGGGTTGGTTCTGCACTCTGGATCCAAAGCCATGCAAAAGATTCAAAAACATATTTGTTTTCTACTCCTTCGTATATTGGGTTTTATATACCTAACTTCAAAACTATTTAAAGATATGCATTCCACATGAACTCTTCATTTGATGTACTTGGTGGATGTTATGGCTGATGTGGATATGGAAGCAAGACAGTCCTCATACGGTGGAGGAGACCAGCAGGCTTCAGGGATGAGCTGGTGCAGAGTAGGATGGTGGGGCACTGGAAGAACTTAGATGTGAGTGGGTTGGGGAGGGCTTCTGTGGTGGGAATGGTGTGGGGACATGGGGCACCTCCATCATGTCAGGTACCTAAAATAAACAGTGAACATCTAGGGATGGTGGGCAGAGAACAGAAAGAACAGCTGAGTGTGGAGCCTTAGGTGCTCCGCCAAGGCCTTTGACCGTCTCCTTGTAGGCTGTAGGTCACTCTTGATGGAATCTCTACTCTCATTGGACATAGGTCATCTTGAGTGGAGGATGGGCACAGGTGGAGACTGGAGGCAAGCGTGTGCTTGGGGGATTGATACAGCTTTGACAGGGGGTCTGGGTGTGAGCAGTTCTAGCGATGGAAGGAAGTGATCTTGCAGAAAGAATTGCAGAGTAGCTTCAGCATAACTTGGGATTTCTGGGGGTGCAAGGTGAGGTGCAGGGAGGAACAAGGATGCTTCCCAGATATTCAGGTCAGTCAACTGAGTGGGTCATAGTAACTAGCTAAGGGGTTTGGGGAATAAAAGATCAGGTTTTAGTGTGTGTGTGTGTGTGTGTGTGTGTGTGTGTGTGTGTGTGTGTGTGCATGTGCACACGCTCATTTGAGACAAGGTTAAAGCTCATGATAATCCTCCTGCCTCAGCCTACCAAGTGCTGGGATTTTAAGTGTGAGCTACCATGCCCAGCATAAAGCAGAGTTTTGAAATTATTTTATTAGCATATGCTCATTACATACAGTAACAGGCTTCATTATGACAGAAAGAGAAGGTTTTGAAGGTAGAAGATGATTTTGTTTCCCTTTGAAATAACCAAATTAGCTGCAGAATTATAATTTAGGAAGCTAAAGATTCAAATGTGCTCTCCTTTCAGCACATCTGGAAGTCAATAATTAAATAGCCAAGCTCTCAGAAAGCATGTCCAAATAGAAAGCCATACAGGACTGAGCACTGTCTGAGCCCAAATTCCCTTCATAATTTGAAACAGGGAGACAGAGGCCTTTAAAACTCACCTAGAGAGAGGCTGGACAAAGGAAAAGGGCTAATGGAATAACAGAGATGAAAGAGAAGCCTCCATTGCCCTCACTCGTCAAGTTCCAACTCTTCCTTGGGATGCTTTTCAGTCTTGTTTTCCTACTGGGCTTTGGTGGAGGTTCTGGAGTAAGTGGGGAACAGTGAATGGTGACGAGGCCAGCAGAAGGGAGAATGGAGCCAGGGCCTCATAACCACAAACTTCTCTTTCCCCCATTCAACTCAGAAGTTTGAGTGCCAGGTAGGCAAGACCTGGGGACATTTAAGATACATTTGAGAGTCAGCCAGAAGGTTAGTTAAGCCTATAAATTTAAAGTCTACAAATCTCTTTGTGTGGATCAATTTCAAAAAATGCCTACTCTTTTTTATACATTGTATTTCTTTAGAGTTAGTCATGTTATATTTTTAGATGGGGTGGTTTAGGCCGTAGGAAGGGAAACTTCGGTCAGGAGGTAATTAATGTATGAGAGGATGATGATGATGGTGGTGATGATGATGATGATGATAAGCAGTTTTTAAAAAAAGAAAAGAAAAAGGAAAAAGAAATGGTGCTTTGTTTCCACCTGGAATTTAGTTAAGTGGGAAGGAAAATCCACACAAGTCCTTTGCTGAACAGGATGAGTGCGACTTGTCCTGATGCACAGAGGCTTTGAGAACTGTCATTTGACAGCTGGCGAGTACCTTGGGAGATGACTGATGTAAGCAGAGAGGGCCTGTGGGAGGGTGTCTCCCCCCACCCCCAGCTGACTTCCTCTGTTTCCTCTATCTGCCAGGACCTTCCTCGTCCAAACTTGCTATCCCCGCCCAGGCAATTCCAGTTCTGGGTGTTTCTTAAGCAAATAGAGCAAACCATGCCAGCCACAGGGTTGCCACCTTTCAGAAGTCATATTCCAGGGCATGTCTTCTTCATGGCTCCTCTGACTTAGTCTAATTGACCTCTTCCAGGTTTGATTTTGCCTCCTTCAGCTCCTAAAACATGCATCTCTTTGTGTACAATGCCATTTATATATATATATATATATATATATATATATATATATATATATATATATATAGTGCCTGTACCTCATTGTGTGTTTTCTTTAATGCACTTTGCTGAAGTATGGTAATTTTGTAAGTACAGTCATGTTGTCCTGTCTTTTCTCAAGTGTCTGAGAAGTTTTTGGTGACTGGGAGATCTATCAGATGCTTCCATGCTTCTTCATGTCCTTCCTGTCCCAAACCTGAGTCCAGCAAACTGACAAGGAGGTGTTCAATGGGTGCTGACAAGTGTGGAGCAATGCCTCCAATATGAATATAGCCAAGGTTGTCTCTTTTTTAAAGCCATAAGTGGAGGAGAGTTGGTGTAAATGGATGCTTTTTGTCCTAACCACTTGTTCCCAAATACCCAGCAGCCACTTCCCAAATTACCATGCAGGGTTTATATTAATTATAAATGCTCAGCCTGTAGCTCAGGCTTATTACTAACTAGCTCTTATACTTAAATTAACTCATATCTTATCTATATTTAATCTCATTCTTAGTTTGGCCATCCCATCTATATTTCCTGCCTGGCTGCTGGCCAATCAGCTTTTTATTAAACCAATTTGAGTGACAAATCTTTACAGTGTACAAGAGGATTATTCCACAGCATTTAGTTAAAGTTTTCCTTGTTACCAGACTCAGAAAAGAAACTCACTAAAGAAGTGAGTGTAAAGTGTAAAGTTGAGAGATATAGACGTAAAAAGATAGTTTTGGGTTGATAGTGCAAGTTAGGATAGAAAGTGAATTAGGTACAACACTTTGGACTCACCAAGATAGGATAGATAATGAAGTATTTTCTCTGATTTTGTCAAATGCTAATGGACTAGACATTGTTAATGTAATTATTGCCTGTATATATTTGTATATAGTTATTATACTTATTGTATGTAGTTTTTCTATGTTAGTTAAGCCTTTGCTTTTTATTTAGACAAAAAAGGGGGAAATGTCGCAATATTTTATTTGTGTTAATACAAATAAATCTTGCCTAGAGATCAGAGGGTAGAGCTAGCCACTAGTTAACCATAGAGGTCTGGAGGTCTGTGCAGAGAGGAGACAGGAAGTGACAAGCCTGGGCAGAGAGAGGGAGTGATAAGGCGAGGCGGAGACAGAATCTCGGCCCTTTTTAGCAGGAGGATTCTGAGAGGTAGGAAGTGATTGTGGCTACTGTTCTGCTTCTCTGATCTTTCAGCCTTTACCCGATATCTGACTCCTGGTTTTTATTGATGAGACTAATTAGGATCATGCTTCAGGTTGGCTCAGCAGTTAAGAGCGATTGGTATTCCTTTGGAGGACCTGAGTTTGATTGTCAGTATCCATGTCAGGTAGCTTACAATTACCTTTAACTCCAGTTCCAGGAGATCTGATACCCTCTTCTGGATTCTGAGAGCACCCACACTTACACATGCCCATAAAATATACATACACACACACACAAATAAATGAATAACATAAACCCCAAGTCAAAGTGCTGAACAAAGTTGTCCACACAAAGTGAAAACAAGCCTCCCCAGGGGGCAGTGATAAAAGGTCTTCTTAGACACCTGTCATTCACTGGACACCAGAAACATATTTCCCATGAGTCATTATATTTGCTGTTCATGATAGCCCTTGTTTATTCATGCCATTTAAAACATTCATTTATTTTTATCTTTTATTTGTTACATTTACAGACCAAGGCACTGAGCAGAGAAGGAGTAAGTAATTGTGCTTAGGCAGTTTGACTGAGGAACACGCCCTTACCTCAGTATTGCTCTTTTCCCCTCACTTACGCATTCTTCCAGAAGCTTTACTGCTTTATTGGATGTTTAGATTTTTTTTTTCAAATGGGGTCTCTGCATACCCCACTTTGGTCTTGAACTAAAGTCTTTCTGCCTCAGCCTCTCCAGCATTGTGACTCGGGCTACACTAACTAACACATCATTCACCAGCACTGCTGCATTAAAAATCTATTTTATTTTGCATATTTAAGAAGGCAGTAAAAGCATTCAAACCATAGCGGTAAGTATAAGAGTGCCTGCTCGATCCCCGCGCCACACTCCCCTCCCCCCCCCCTGTGTGTGTGTGTGTGTGTGTGTGTGTGTGTGTGTGTGTGTGTGTGTGCAGGCACCTGTGGGGGCCAAAGGTATCCCTGCCCAGCCCTGGAGCCCAAGGACTTCAGGCTAACGAGGATGAACCTGTGTGTCCTCAATGCTGTCTCTCACCAGTTCTGTGACTTCTCGATGGAATCACCTTTTGAGAAGGTGTGTATGCCTCAGTCTCCCCACCACTCCCAAAGCCCTGGTTGTGTATTTACTGCAGACATAGACACTCAGGGTTTTGAAGTGTCACTGGCTTAGACTCAACTCTAAGTTTTACATACAAGTGTGGTCCCTTTCCTATATCTATCACACTGGCTGTACAAAACAGAGACTCTGCCTAGAGGCACTACATTGGCCTATGTAGAAGGACCCAGGCTATTTAGAATACCTTCCATTGTCCATAAGTGTGTCCTCAAAAAATTTCAGATTGTTCAAATCATTCAGAGTATGCATACTGACCAGAACAGTATGCTCAAATGCTTGTAAGTTAAGCAATTCACCTTTAAAAATAAATCGATGTTTTAGAACTTACCCTGAGGCAAAAAGCAACTCACTATCACTTGCCATGCCAATTGTGTGCAAACAAACAAACAAACAAACAAATAAATAATTTAACCTTCCTCTTCCTCTTCCTCACATTTTGCCCTATAACTACCTCAGCATGTAAACAAATGTAGGCTCTTACAGAGACCCCCTCTCTTCAGGTCCCCCTGTGAGAGCCAAAGTTACATTTTAAATTTTGATTACTGTGCCTAGAAGACCCATGAACTAATAAAGCCCCTTACCCAAGGACAGATGCTTCTGAAATGCTGGGGGCTATTTATGTAAGATAGTAAGCCATAGGTTTTCACTCCCCTAAACAGGTTTATTTGAATCAGCTGCACCAGATGTGCTTGATTTCATGTGGGTGGGATGTCGCAGGCAGGCTTGCCCCTGATTGGATGTGGGCAGGAGGTGCACAGGCAGGAAGTCAGGATAGTGCTTGCCCCTGATTGGATGTGATGGGAAATATGGCGGCCTTAAGGGTTTGCCTTTTAAGTCTGCAAAATGTGACTCATTATTTTCTGGGAACCCAGGAATGAACCTGGCTGGAGTCCATCATCCTGGCCAGTATTTAATTAAAGCTTGCTTCAAATTTGGATCAAAAATTGTGGTAGTGGTCTTATTCTCAACCGGTAAAATTAACACCTGCCCTCCCCCCAAAGGAACACTGTTTTTTCAAAAAGTAACTCATGATAAAAACTGTGTCAGAGTGAGAACATGACATCCATTTGCATAATATGGCTGAAAGTCTGGCTAAAGGAAAATAATGTTAAATGGCAAAGGGAAGGCTGGGAATTTAACTGCCCATCTCAAGAAGTTAGTATGAAAATGAAAACTTAAATCCAAAAATAAAATGTGAAGAAATAATAAAAACCACTAATTAAAATAGAAAACAAATATGGAATGAGCATGAATACAGCTGGTTCTTTGAAAGTGTAATAATGATATCTAGTAAGACTAATACATGGAAAAAAAGGCAAAGTTCACCAATATCAACAATAGAGTAAGAAAAAAACAGGCACTATAGATTAAACAGATAAAAAATAATGAGGTCCTGTCAGAGACTCCAGGTACTGGGTACTGGGTACTGGGTACTGAGTACCTGGGTACTCAGGGTACTGAGTCCTGGGGTGATGGAATCATAAAGTGCAAGAGGAGTCATGGTCTCATGTGGTGAGGTGGCTTGTTCAAATCTCTTCTTATAACTTTGCCTTTCTTCCTTTATATTTTAATTACTTTTCTCGTTGCCATGACAACATGCCCAACAAAAGCAACTTAAGAGTTTCTTTTGGCTGGAAGTTTGGGGATGGGGAGGCATGGTGGCAGGAGTGTGAGGTCACACTTAGACCTCGGACCATTGGATGGGACCATCCTTCTTCAGAGTGGGTCTTACCTGCTCCATTAAAAACACCCTGTAGACACCCCCAGAGGCTGTTTCCATGGTGATTCTAAATCCTGTCGAGTTAACAATAAAGATTAGCCATCAGATCTCTTTTTGGACAGGACCTCATTATCTAGCCCTGGTTGGCCTGGACTTCTCTATGTAGACCAGGCTGGCCTCAAACTCATAGAGATTTGTCTGCCTCTGCTTCCTAAGGATAGAATTAGAGGTGTGCACCACTGTGCAAGTTTTCCAGTTTTTGAAGCAATGTTGTTAGGTGCACACATCTTTAGAATTATTGTATTTTCCTGGAAGAACTACATTTTTACAATTATGAATATCACATTTATCTTTATTAATGTTTCTTGCCATAAATGTCACCAGATGGATATTAGAGTACTCATACAGTTTTTAGTTATATTTCCTGGTTTATTTTTTTCTCTCTTATTCCCAGTCTCTTGGTCTTGTTTTGGGGCATACATCTCATCAGCTACATAGCTGCTTTGGGTTTGTTATGGTATTAACCACACTTGACTTTCTTTTTCTTTTTTTCCTGCTTTCCTTCTCTTCTGTTCCTCCCTCCCTCCCTCTCATCTATCATCTATCTATCTATCTATCTATCTATCTATCTATCTATCTATCTATC
>CABHPR010144411.1:32571-57551 GCA_902168415.1 Peromyscus melanophrys | reverse complement strand
ACAGAGATCCGCCTGGCTCTGCCTCCCGAGTGCTGGGATTAAAGGCGTGCACCACCACTGCCCGGCAAAATGGCCAGCTGCATGAACTTGCAGCACTTCTGTCTTTTTTTTTTTTTTTTTTTTTTTTTGAGCTGAGGATCGAACCCAGGGCCTTGCGCTTGCTAGGCAAGCGCTCTACCACTGAGTTAAATCCCCAACCCCTAAGTTGGCTTCTTAATGTCCATCTATTGTTCTGGTGTTGGTTGGACCTCTAGGATCCTATTAAATAAATACTTCTAATCCTTTTTGTTACAACAAATGTCTTCACATTGAAAGATAGTCCTCTATGCAAAATGAACCAGATAGGAACCAGAAGATTTGCACTGAAATCTAGGTTCTGCCACTGAACATACTCATCCAACACCCATCTAGCAGGAGAAGGTGTGAGGCTCTGAGGTTAAGCCAGATGCTCCAGGTTGTGTATCTATGAAACAGTGGCCCTAGTCATTAGCACAGCTTGTCCAGTGCTGAAGCCCAGCTTCTGAGCATGTAATTTACAGCACAACTGTCAGCTAATGGAACTTGCAATCAACTGAACTCTGAAGTCTATTCTTGTGACTTTTGATCAAGTCACATTTTCTCCAAGTGGAATCTGTGTGATTCTATCACTAATAATGCCTTCCTCCTTCCTATTCCCTCTCTTCTCATTTACTTCCTGTTTATTTTAACTTAAATAAAGTTTATTTTTCCTGTTCCTTAAAACTGAAGGCTAAATCAACCATCACTTTAGTATGTCAAATGATCTTCCTCATTGAACATATTATCTCTTTGAACCTTGAGATATCTACAATCTTGACAAATGTCGGTGTTCTTTTTTTAATTTTTTATTTATTTATTTATTTTTTAAATTACACTCAGGATATTCATTAATTACACTCATTATATTAATCACATTTGTGGTACTCATAGATTACATTCACAATATTCATTCAATTATATATATATATATATATATTAAATTTTAAATACCGAATGTCATTTATTGAAGGGGGGAGGAGGTCTTAAATATTGTGTCTTACAGCACAATGGGGGACCCCGGAGGGCAGAAGTTCGCTACTGATGTTTTACAATCTTGCTTCTAATCTGTTAATACCCATTATTCAGGATACACAGACAAGGAACTTCTCTTAAGCATTCAGGAGGGTGGAATCTGGCAGGGAATTAGCATAGGGAGGATATCAAGGTCAAGGTGTGCAAGCAAGGCAGCAGTTACCCAAAACGGGGGCCAGGGCCCTACAGGTCCCCCTTTTATTAAAAAATGAGCTTCTGACTTGGGTTGTGTGGGACATCAGCAGGTCACCTTACCCGTCATGGAGACGCCTGCCCAGGCCACACAGGTGCTCTGTCTTAGGTTGGTGAGTGCCCCCCAGGCGTTACCCGTCTCTGAATACTCATTTTCATACAGGTTCAATCCTGTGTGAGCTGCATAGTTAATTGCTGCCAGAGATCTCAAAGTGGCACTGGGCTTGCAATCTGTGTGTTCGATACAGAAAAGACCAACAGGGGTCCTATCTCACCCATAGTCAGTAGGCTAAAGGCAACAGAGCCATTCCCTTCCTTAACGAGCCATACTGTACATTGGTGTCCTTGTAAAATAGTATCCCAAAAGCAACTGGAACTTGAGTTTATAAATTTATAATTTTCAAAGCCAATCGAGATGTACATAACTACTGAATTAAATTTATCATGCCCAATAGAATGAAAGATGTAGCATGAATCTTAAAAGTTCTTATTAATAAAATCAAACCTGAGGCCAGTTATTGGGGTGAACACTGGAAGGTCAGAGAGACAGAATAAGCCACAGCTATCTCACCTCGCCGGATCCTCAGCTGGTCTTGCTTCCTCAGACTAGAAGCCTCTATGTCCTCATATCCGAATGACTCTCAGTTGAACTGCTGCTAGAAGCCTGAATGCTTAGCCAGCCACATGCTTCTCCAGGCCAAAGGCTTCTCCAGGCCAAAGGCCTCTAGTTTCTGGTCCTCACGCCTTATATACCTTTCTGCTTTCAACCACCGCTCCCTGGGATTGAAGGCGTGCTTTCTGGGATTAAAGGCATGGGTCACCATGCTTGGGTGTATCCTTGAACACATGGATTTCTGTCTCTGGAATGCTAGGATTAAAGGAGTATGCTACCACTGCCTAACCTCTGTTTCATATTGTGGCTGTCCTGTCCTCTGACCCCAGATAAGTTTATTAGCATACACAATATTTTGGGGAACACAATACCCTCACAGAAAGATTAAGTAACTGTGGTAGCTACTTTTGTTGCCAGGGTCTCCATTGTGCTAGCTGTAGTACACCATTATGAAATGGTAATTCCAGAAAGAGTAGCAGTGGTGGGTGCCATTGCTATAACAGCAACAGCGGCAGCAGCAATGTCAAATTCTCTTCTGGGTTGTGTGGACATCCACTGGCATGGATACAACTCCAGTAACACGTACCGCCAAGGCCCATTTTTCTTGATCCCAGCACGACTTTAACTGGCAGCTCTTCTGGAGAATCCAATCTCATGGTTACAGTTCCTAGGCTTACATTAATGCTTGCCAAAGCTGGTGATATTGGGCTCTCAATCTCCATTGGCATCAGAAGGGTAGATTTTTTCATGAAGACCCGTTAGGTCTCTGTCATGTTGGGCTTCAGTAGCAGCCACAGGGTACTTTCAGTGCTCAGGAATCCAAAGAGGAACCTCATTGTTCTGAGGAAAGACATAAACAGAACCCTGGGGCCACACCAACACTAGATCAGGTCTCCTCCACGTGCTAGTAGAAAGATCCTTCCATCGCTCCAGAGGGTGATTTGCAACAGGAGCTCTCCAGTGCTTATCTGCATCAGATATTCCAGCAGAATCCACCAGTAAACTCCAGCAGAATCCACCGATAAAAAATTTAAAATATATAAAACAAGGGAAAGAATAGAATGTGGAGAGGAATGATGAGTCCCTAGTTCTCTCTTTTTTTGCTTTAGTAAAATTTTTGTTTGTTTGTTTGTTTAATATTTCAAATTTTTCTTTTATTTTTATTAATTTTTTATTGTTTAAAATTAATTAATTTATTTTTCTATTATCAGCTTGATAGAGTATGTTTCATTGAGCCTTGCTCAGTGGTTGAGTAAAACCAAAATTTATTATAAGCCACAGTCGTCCTAGGGACCTCCATGCCATATATATAGCCTCCATGGTTCTGTGGGTTGTATTCTGATTGTTCTTTATTTTATATCTAGAATCCACTTATGAGTGAGTACATACCATGATTGTCTTTCTGGGTTTGGGTTACCTCACTCAGGATGATATTTTCTAGTTCCATCCATTTGCCTGCAAATTTCATGCTGTCATTGTTTTTCTCTGCTGAGTAGTACTCCATTGTGTATATGTACCACATTTTCTTCATCCATTCTTCAGTTGACGGGCATCTAGGTTGTTTCTAGGTTCTGGCTATTACAAATAGTGCTCCTATGAACATAGCTGAGCATGTATCTTTATGGTATGAATTAGCATTCCTTGGGTATATGCCCAAGAGTGGTATGGCTGGGTCTTGAGGTAGTTCGATTCCTAATTTTCTGAGAAACCGCCATACTGATTTCCACAGTGGTTGTACAAGCTTGCATTCCCACCAACAGTGGAGGAGTGTTCCCTTTGCTCCACATCCTCTCCAACATTGACTGTCATTGGTGTTTTTGATCGTAGCCATTCTGACAGGTGTAAGGTGGTATCTCATTGAACATATTATCTCTTTGAACCTTGAGATATCTACAATCTTGACAAATGTCGGTGTTCTTTTAAAAAATCACTGCTAAGCTTACTGATGAATGAAAAGGCAGGGCCATGTGGGTGGACCAGCGGCAGCATCAATCTGCTGCTAACATATCAAATGGTCCTGTTTTCTAAACCATACATTCCAAATTGATCACAGTTGCATTAAACAGGCAAACCTCATTTCCTAATGAACACATTTGCAGGTTTGTCGTGACATGCTGGTTCTGGGGAAACAGAACATTTTCCTCTCAGTGGGTCACAAACCACTTAGATAGGATTAGTCATTTATTCTAGAGTTTTCCAAGGATCAACATCAAGAATTTACTTTGACTAGACTATAGTTCCCAGAATCTAGGCTTTCTCCAATTTCACAATCAAAAGCTATTTGCAGTCTTCTGGTGGTTCTTCGCTCCCTGTGCCTGCTCCCTTCCCACCAGGATTTCCTGTAGCAGTTGCATAACTACATTTCAAAGTATTGCAGTGCTTTGGATGTGACTTGTGCTATAATGAAAAGGAAACGTACCTAGAGCTATGGACCTAAATTCTTGTGTTTCTTTTATCTTTTATTTCTTATTTTTTTGTGTGTGCACGTGTGCATGCGTGCGTGCGTGTGTGTGTGTGTGTGTGTGTGTGTGTGTGTGTGGTGTGCTTCCATGCATATATGTGCATTTGCATATGTGTATGTATGCATATGTGCACATATTGTGTGGAGGCCTGAGGCTGATGTCCAGTGTCACTCTCCATATTATTTACCAAGGCAGTCAGAGCTCACTAGTCCATCTAGGCAGCTTGCTTTGGGGAGTTTAAGAGCGCAGCCACGCCAGCTTTTCTCATGTGGGTGCTGGGGTCCAGCCTCCAGTCTGCACACATTTGGAAAGTGCTTTATCCATGGAGACTCTCCAGACCCTACATTCCTGTCTTGATGGATCATTTGCCAGTTTTGTGACCAGCAGTAAATTGTTTGGTCTCTGTAGCCTCTATTTCCTCATCTGCAAATGGGAATAAAGTCTCAAAGGGGCTTGACAAAACCAGTTCGTAGCTATGAAAGTGTCTGGAGTAACATAAACTTCAAAAATCCAAAGTTTCCCTGATGAGTTTCCTACCTTGGATTTCAGTTTATTCTTTGTGTTTAAAAATAATCCTCAGACAAGAGTTCAGGTCCCAAGACCTAAATTGAGCAGCTCACAACCACCTGTAACTCTTGCTCCAGAGGATCTGATGTCTTGTGGGTGGACCAGCGGCAGCATCAATCTGCTGCTCTCTCTCTCTCTCTCTCTCTCTCACACACACACACACACACACATACACACACACATACACACACATGCACACACACATACACAATTTTAAAAAATCTTCAAACAATTCCCCCTCAGAATTTGAAAGCAACTCTTTCTTCTGGAGATTTCAAAGGAGGCAAACAAGACCCGAGAGGACACAAAAGAGTGTACTATCATGTGAGGATGGCTCAGTAAACTACTTCATAACCTTGAGCGAGTCATGTGACTTCTGTGAGTCTTGATGCCACCTGTGAAATGAGGACGTGCTTTCACAGTCTGGCCCTGAGTTCTGTCTTCCATGAGTCTAATTTTCTTTTACCCTGCCCTGATCTGTGTGTGTTTCTTCTTTTAAGGGGTTGTGTTCCCTCTTAGACAACTTTTGATCCATTCTGTATATATACACCTCAGAAGTTACAATATCCCAGGCATACCCCTCACCATAAAAATGTGTCTGAGCTGAACCCTTTGCCATCATGTGTTGACGGGAATTATTAACACCAATGAGCCCTAATTAGAATGACAAGCCTGTGGTCCCCTACTCCATATTTCACTGTTTCAGACTTCCCAGGATACAACTCCATCACTGGACCGTGTTTCACTGTTTCAGACATCCCAGGATATGACTCCATCACTGGACCGTGTTTCACTGTTTCAGACATCCCAGGATACGACTCCATCACTGGACCGTGTTTCACTGTTTCAGACTTCTGGGATACGACTCCATCACTGGACTAATGATGAGAACTGACAGCATAATGACATTGTGCCAACATGTTATGGAAATAATTATGTCACACCTTCCAAATTAATGTGTTTTTTGATAAATGAGATTGGATTTCAGATGTAAAACACAGCAATTACTCCTTGCCCTGGAATGATGAAAGAAGCCACTGGGTCTACACAGGAAGTAGCTATTGATCACTTGTGATTAACTTGGAAAAATATAACAGTCCTTGTCTCTAAAATATTAATAATAATAATTTTGTTTTGTTGTGCTCATTTTTACTCTGGAGATAATCATGAAAGTCTACAGAAAACATTTTCTTATGTAAGTATAATTAAAAAGAGATTTGCCCCTCTTTTGGGGATAGATTTTGTCAGATAAGTTTCATTTTTCTTTCAAGTGTACTATGTATCCTGTCTTAACCTATTTTATGTTGCTATAATGGAGTAACTGACACTGGTAATATATAAAGAAAAGGGGGTCAGTGGGGAGAGGAAAATGAATATGAGCAATGTACAATGACACATGTGTAGAAGATGCCATAATAAAATATATTACTCTATATGCTAATCTAAGAAATTAATTTTATAAGTAGAAAAGAGATTTGGCTGATTGACAGTTCCAGTGACTAGGAAGTCCAAACACTACAGTAACAGCATCCAGAGAGGGTCCATCTGCTGTGTCACAACACGGCAGAGAAGCAGAAGGGGACGTGAGCATGTACACACACACACACACACACACACACACACACACACACACACAATCACTGAGGTGGCTCAGCAGATAAGGTGCCACTGTTTTAGTCAGGGTTTCTATTATTGTCATGAAACACTATGACCAAAAAGCAAGTTGTGGAGGAAATTTTATGTGGCTTATATTTCCATTTTGTTGTTCATCATTGAAGGAGGTCAGGACAGGAACTCACGCAGGGCAGGATCCTGGACACAGGGGCTGATGCAGAGGCTATGATGCAGGGCTGATGGAGGGGAGCTGCTTACTGGCTTGCACATTATGGTTTCCTCAGCCTGCTTTCTTGTAGAACCCAGAACCACCAGCCCAGGGGTGGTACCACCCACAATGGGCTGGGCCCTCCCCTATCAATTACTAGTTATAAAATTGCCTTACAGCTGGATAATTAAGTTTCCTTTCTTTCGGATAACTCTAGTTCGTGTATCAAGTTGACATAAGACCAGGTAGCACAGCCCCAAACTTGGTGACTTGAGTTCTGTCCCCAGGACCCACGTGATAGAAGGAGAAAAGTGACTACCCTAAGTTGCCCTTTGACCTCCATGTGTGCACTGTGGCATTGTGCACACCTACATGCCTTCACGCGCACGCGTGCACACACACACACACACACACACACACACAATAAGTGTAAAAATAAAGATGTACATAAAATCTCCCATAACTCATCATGTCTCTCCAGCCTTATTCTCTCCCTTTTGCACATGCTGCCCCACTGTGCCCGCCATCCATTCTTCCTCTCACTCAGGCCCAACCTCCCCTCACCCACCTACCTAGACTACTGTTAACAAGCTCACCAGTTGTTGGGGCCTACAGAGGCTCCTAGTAAGGCCTTACTCAAGGTCAGAAAGTCGGAGCTTGCTTTACCCAGCAGGGCTGCACAATGAGATGATTTGGCCAAGGCCGTGGATACCAGGTGTTTTGAAGGGTCTACACTTGTTGGTACTTTATACCTCCACCTTGAGAGGGGGAGGTCTTTTGCTCCTCCCCTTGCTGATGTATGAAAAGCCCAACATGAATAAACTTGGGGTGTTTGGGTATTGCCAGGGCCCTCCCAAAGCTATCCTGTGTCTCTCTCTTTCTCATTGTCTCCGTCTATATTTCTGTCTAATACTTCCTTATTCCTCTCTCCTCCCTGCCAAGAACCCTTTGACCAGTTAGAGCTGGCCTCCTACATATGGTACCTGAATGTGGAACTTGGGTATGAAGGATAAATAGAAGGAAAACCTCAGGTTAAGTGGGCACGCTCAGATAATTAGTTGGGGTGCAGTGATATTCTTTTTTTCGGGAGTAAAATTATAAATATAGAACAGGGCAATAGTAGACAGCTGTTAAAAAAAAAAAACAACAACCAGAGAAGCTAAAGTTAGGATGTAGCACATATCTCTCTTTCTCCCTCTCTATCTACTAAGTTAGGTCTAAAGTTGTAATATAAGTAAGTCATAAAAGCATTGGTGAAGTTTGAGAAAATTTAGGCTTTAGGTTTAGGGATATTGTGAAGGCTTAATAGAAAGTAACAGGGTAGAATAGATTTTCCAGAGCAGAACCTAGGATGCAGAAAACAGTGTCTGGGACTGAGCAGCCACTGCAGACTTAGCAGTCTGAGAACAAGCAGCGGCTTCAGAAGCAGGGGCTGACCCAGCATCGGCATCACTGAGACCCGTGGGGCATCATCTCATCACAGGCAACAGATGCCGAGAGAGCCATAGAGAGCAGCAAGGGTCTGTGCATTTTCTGCTGTGAAGGAGCCTCAGTGAGGAGAGCCCAGTCAGCCAGGGTGCTTGCAAGAGCCCAACTGACGTGGCTGGAGGCTACATTCTCTAACCTTGACAAGTTGAGCAGAGATGCCGCAGGAGAGGCGATTGGCAAACAGCCACAGAGGCAGTGCTGCAGACCCGAGGGAGACTGCTGGTTGACAGAACACCTGGGTGAGACGTGCCCTGGTGTGGAGGGTGTAGCGGGAGGTTTTAAAATCCTCTCTGCAATGGAAAATGCAGGGTATGCGTCCCTAGCAATGGAAATACGGGAACTGCTGAGGTGAGGCAGAGCCTTGCTCTAAGCTCAAGGGTGCAGATGCACTGGCCAGGCTCCCAGGGGCAGGGTGTGGCCGAGCTGTGGAGCTGCCCTGAGGCAGCATTCGGCCATACAAGCAAGGCACTGCACAGAGGAAGGCCACTGGCAAAGCAGGTAATGGAGCCGGGGTGCAGCGGCCACAACTGGCCAGGGCTGTGTCTCCTCTGCGACCTGTGGTGCTGAATGGAGGCCATGGCTTGCATTGGCAGGGAGGCACCTTGAGCCCTTGTGATGTGAAGCAACTGAGAGCCTTGGGCCCCAGGACACAGGGGTCTCAGGGCTGACAGGCTGGAGACAGGAGGTACAGATGGACCAGGACTATAAAAGCCGAAATAGGACGGAGCTAATAGCCAAAACCATGCAGCTTTTGTTTGCTGGCTGTGAAAAAATGCATGGCTCCCTCGAGAGATGGTTTCCTGGTTCATGATGGGTGCATGGAGGTCTCTTTTGAGAGGTCTGCAGCCACTCAGCTACTGTGATGCCTCCTTTGTCCTGCGGCAGATTGCTTAGGGGAAGGCTATCTGCTGCAAAGTGCCTCTGTAGCTGAGAGCAAAGTTTCAGAGACTCTTGTTTGAATTGCGTTGTTGCATTCAAGGGAATTGCAACAAATTTTTGGTATGGGTCTCTTCGTATTTGAAGCTTTTTGCTTCAGGTTCATTATGACTTGGACAGCTCTACAAAGACTTCAGGGCAGCTGGTGAGCCAGGCCCTGATCTTGAGCTTTCAGTGGAACATTAAGACTGGTCTCAGAACTGACTTTTTGAACTTTTCAGACTGCAGAAATAGGACAGTTTTGATTTCACCTATGTACTCTATCAACCATGGAGATTCACAAGCTGTTTTGTGTAGAAATGGAACTGTTGTGTAGGAATAGATGGAACTGTTTTGTGTGGAAATAGAGAAGCTTGTTTTTTTTTTCTACCCAGGCTCAAGAGGCAGCTTCAAAAATATAAAGAAATGGGGAGTGTTATATTCTTCAGTCTCTTTAATAAAAACAAAAACAAAAACAAAAACATTTTTCTTGTCCCTTGAGTGGATTGTTAGCCTGTGTTAATGTATCCTATGCTTTGTAAATAGTTCTATTAAGAGTTTACTTTTGTGAGAATTGTAATTGTGTCTATTGTTAATAATCATGCTAGAATTATGGTGTTAACTTGTTAATATTAGTGAACCATGGTGTGATGATAAGGGGTTACAGTTTTTGCCAGGGAATTCATAAAGCCTTGAGTAGACATTGTATAATAACTGGGTTGGTAATTGCTAGGCCCTAATTTCCTTGGTTAAAGATAGGAGTTCATTTGAAATGCCATGCTGAATATGACTGGGTTTGTGTAGACTCTTCTATTACTGATTTTAAAAAGGTTTGATGCAGCTAAAACTGCTGTAGTCACCTTACACCAATATAAAAAGGTCATTCCATCTTGATCATCCTCTACTCCTTTACTAGGAGGTATAACAGCCATAAGGAGCAGGTACATAGCTATGATTATTCCATCTAATTGCAAGCTCTTAGTGGAAAGCTGATTCAGAGCTGCATAGAGTTAAGCTCTGTACCCTCACTTGAGATCTTTATATTATAAAGAAGGGGGAATCTGTGGGGGCCCACAGACTTACTCATGGTCAGAAAGTCTGAGCTTGTTTTGCCCAGCAGGGCTACATAATGGGATGATTTGGCCAAGGGTGTGGTTACCAGGTGTTTTGAAGGGTCTACACTTGTTGGTACTTTACACCTTGACCTTTGGTGGGGGCAGGTCTTTTGCTCCTTTCCTTGCTGATGTATAAAATGCCCATCGTGAATAAACTCGAGGCGACTGGGTATTGACCCAGGGCCCTCCTGAAGCTATTCTGTGTCTCTGTCTTTCTCTTTGTCTAGGCCTATATTTCTATCTAATATTCTTAATTCCTCGCTCCTCCCTCCAGGAACCCTTGGACAGGTCAGAACTGGTCTCCTACAACCAGTGATTTCCAACTTCCTGACCTAATGGGTACTTCTGAATTCTTAACATATTTGAACTCTAGGCAGCTTTGGAACCAACTACTATTCCCTGCTTAGCAGATCTTCCACCTTTGACTATGATGGAATAACAGAGAACAGATGCACATTTCCATTCTACACCCTGGGCAACTGGGGAAAATACATGAAATGAATTCTAGAATATGAAGAGCTGATCCCCAACCCATCATAACTCCCCTGGGCAACTGCTGAATCTAGGTGGCCTTATTACTTCTAGCTCCATCTCCATCAGTCACTTCACTGTGATTGGGCCTGTGTGACTGGTTTTTTATGTCAGCTTCACACAAGGTAGGGCCATCTGGGAAGAAGAAATCTTAACGAAATCTCCTAAGACTGACTGATAGGCAAGTCTATAGGGCATTTTCTTAACTGATGGTTGTTGTAGGTCCAACCCATCATAGATGGTGCCGTCCCTGGGTTTATAAGAAAGCAGGCTGAGCAAGCCATGGAGAATGAGCTGGCAAGCAGCACCCCTCCATGGCCTCTGTGTTGGTTCCTGTCTTGGCTTCCCTCAGTGATGGATTTAGACGCTGTAAAGTGAAGTAAACCTTTTATTCCCTAAGTTATTTTTACTCATGGTATTTTATCCCAGCATTAGAAGCCTCAGTGAAGACAGGACTTTTAAAAAGCCAGCGGATGGTATAGGCAATGATCTCTAGAGAAGGGAGACAATGGGACCCTACAGATGACTTCCCAGGTGTGTCCAGAGCATGTTAGTATTCTATCCATTTGTGTCCCCTTCCACTAGCATGTGATTCCAGGAGGGGACAGGGTCTTGGTTGTCTGATCAAGACCACTAGCCACACGCCTGGCCCATTGTTAGCATCCATTGCATTTCCCGAATGGGATAAACACATGAGTGGGTCCTTGATACTTTCTGATACCCCCTCAGCTAGCCATGTCCTATGTATTTTACCTCTAAGTTGTGTCAAAGTCACCAACTTCTCTGCACCTACATTGCTGTTTCTCTCCCACCTGACACTCACACACATACCACACACATTCACACATACACACACACACACACACGCACACACGCACATATCACACATACTCTCATACACACACATACACACTCACACTCATGCACACACTCACACATACATGTACATTCACACACACACATACACACACACACACACATCCTTGTAAAAAGCTCTAACTTCTAAGATGGGCTTATTGCTTTTATTCTTATTTTCTCAAATTACTTTGCTTGAATTGGTTCCTTTTTTAAAACTTCAATTAGTTTATTATAAAATATGCTAGCAATATTTAATAGCATATCTTATTAAAAGGTATTAACTATTCTTGCCACAGAATAGTAACTGCAAAGCAAAATATGTATTAACTAGCTCAATTTGCTCATATTTTGTATTTCTTTTTGAAAAAAAAATATATTGAGCTGGGTGGTAGTGGCAGACACCTTTAATCCCAGCACTCAGGGAGGCAGAAATAGGCAGATCTCTGTGAGTTCAAGGCCAGTCTGGTCTACAGAGTGAGTTTCAGGATAGCCAGAGCTACATAGAGAAACTCTGTCTTGAAAAGCCAACCAACCAACCAATAATTATATATATTTGCAAAGAGGAAAGATCTAAAACAAAAACATATGTCCTTTGACTTAGTTTTTTAAACACCAGCTTCTTCCTGTTGCTGTGCATTACAAAGAGTCCACGACTCTGCACGTCCAGTTAGTCAAAATTCTTACAAGGGACCCATTCTACTCACAAACTCATAGCAATGGTGGTCTGCACAAAACCTGCACAAGATGGCGGTAGACATTCCAGCATGCGTGGGAGAGGGGCGCAAGGGTTCACTCTAGTGGAGAGGAGTAGTGGACAGTTGCTGGCTGCTAGGGGCAGGGGAGACAGGTTTTGTTTTGTTTTGTTTTTTAGAAGTGTGGTCATTGTTAGGTTAACTATGTCCCAGGGATGGCCCCACACTCATGTGCAATGGCTGACATTAATTAAACATGATTAAATATAAAAAGAGAGAAAGAGAGAGAACATGTAGAAGGGATTCAGGAGGAGCTGGAGGGAGAGAGGAGGGGTGAATATGATGTATCTATGAAATTCTCGAAGAACAAACTAGAAATTATGGGAAATAATGAAAAAAGAGAACAATAAAACTCAAATTTCCCTGCAGGCCTGCCACGCTGCTGCCTCCTCTCACCTCTGCTTCTAACTCATCTGCCCCTGGACACTACAGGACTCAGTGTGGAAACCACTCAGCAAGTGCTCGGGGTGGTTTTCATCTCTTAGCTGAAGTGGTAAAGGGCTCATGTTCATTTGATATAATCAAGGTCACCCACTAAAATATAACTGACAAAATCGCCTGCAATTTGACAATTCTGAACAAAGTGGTAAGTACAAATAGGTCAGGAGTGTGTCATTGACGATGGAAAATGAAAATTCATCTGTAAGAATTCATCACTGTCTCTCTGGTCCCCAACGGAGAGGTATGTCTCATTCCAAATACAGACCTTGAGTTTTTGAGCACAGTGGTGATGGAGGCAAATTCCTCATTTCCAGGAGCTTCCTAGGAGCATCATGAGACAGCACACAAACAGATTTGTAATGATAATTCTTGCTTGATAATTGTTTTGTTACATGTAATTTTACTATATTAAAATGAAAATCTTCCATTTTGATTAGACAGAAAAGGAGAAGTGTCTTTCTGTACGCTGTGAATATGTGTTGCTACCTTTGGTTAGTAAAGAAACTGCTATGGCCTATGACAAGACAGAATGGAGCCAGACAGGGAATCCAAGCAGAGAGACAAGGAGAAGGAGGCAGAGTCATAGGAGATGCTGAGAGCCGCCCAGAGGAGCAAGGTGTAATGGAATACAGGTAATACCACAAAGCCACGTGGCAATACATAGATTGATAGAAATGGGTTGAGTTAAATTGTAAGAGCTAGTTAATGATAAGCCTGAGCCATAGGCCAAATAGTTTGTAATTAATATAAGCCTCTGAGTAATTATTTTATAAATGGCTGTGGGACTGCAGGTGGGAGAGATTCATCTGGACCGCGGGGACTGAGAAACTTCCATCTACACAGCTTTGCATTGGCTGTTGAGCAAGGTGATGTTTTGTTGTGTGGCTTTTGGATGGACTTACCCCAAACACAGTGTCCTGTTCAAACACATGTTCTTTCTTCTCCCAGCTGTTTTATTGTTCTCTGTAATTTAGCACAGTGTTCCTTCAGGCTTTTGTGAGTTTAATGAGTATGAATTTACCAACCATTGAAGTGACATTAAAGTGACAAAATGCATCAGTGGCCTTGCAACTTTCAGGCCCAGACTGGAACATTACTGTGTATCTGAAGAATCGATACCCTTGGAAGCCAGGCCTAGTGGCACAGGCCTGTAATCCCAGCTACTAGGAAGACTGAAGTAGGAAGACCTCAAGGCCAGCCTAGGTAACTTAGCAAGACACTGTCTCAACATAAAAAATAAAACATGCCAGGAATATAGTTCCACAGCAGAGCCCATATGTGAGGTCTCAGTACAAAATAAATATTTTTTTAAAAAGAAAAAAAAAAATATGTTCTTTGATGAGAAATTGTATCATGGTGGAATAGAGTCAAACAGTATTGGCTCTAGAAAATATGATCTAGGCCATAGTTACTGAGATGCAATAGAGAGAAGAAAGAAGAAATTATGTAACATGATGGGTACAATCGATTTCACATCTATAGAAGGATAAATAAAACCACACCTCCCATGTTTGAGATACGTACTGTCTCTACACCTTACATGTCTTGACAGGCAAGAAACCCAGTATCTCTTTCTTAGCCCCTGTCTCCCTTATATGGCCAATAACTCTAGGGTCTCATGCTGGTCCTGGAACTCAGGCACCTCCTTGAGGCTGGAGGACCCTTCTTGCGGCTCTAGGAACACAGCACCTCTGTGGGGCTAGTTCAAAGACAGGCCACAGTGTGGGCTCACTGAAGTAGGCAAGTAGTTGTTCTCTGAAGGATAAAGGGGTTTGATAGCTGCTGACCTGCCCTTTTTCTGCCCCCAAGCCTCCCTCCTCCTCCTGGCAATGTATAGATGCCCCTCCCCCCAGACTGCCTAGCTTGGGCAGCAACTACATCTATAATTCACACGCTTCACTGCTGGATCTCTGGGAAGTCATCTTAGGGGAAGGGCTTTGGTCAGCTCTTCCTACAGCTGTGTGGACCCAGAATGGCCATGACCCTGAGGTGCTCAACCCATTCCCTTACAGGACCAAGAGCCTGCCCAGAAGACTTGCTCTTACTCCAATTCTAGAGCTCAAGGAAACAAGTTTTTTTTTGAGAACTTCAAGTGTGTTCTGTCCTTGGTTTCACTCCCAGAAGCTCAGAGATGTTGAATGCCAGTCTCCTAATTCCCATTACACACCCCAAAATCCATCACTGTGTTCCTCTATTCTGACTTTAGTGATGGAGCCATCATCACCCCTGGAGAAATGGTGGCACACAGAGGTCAGTTTGTGCGAGCATGAAGAATGAGTTACATGCTTGGACACTCCTCCATGAGACTGTGCATGAGACATGATGAGTGTGTGAGTTCCTGTGAAAACCTAGGCAGCAACAGGATGCTGGAAGGAGTCCATGCAGGCTGCCCAGGAGGTGGTGAGGGACAGAGGTGTGGGAGAGAGGCAGAGTGATACACAGGAGAGAGGAAAGGCCACAAGGTGTGAAAGAGTGAAGAGGAATTTGAGGGGAGAGAATGGGAGTGATTTGATCCAAACACAGATTGTGTTTTGAATGAGAATGGTCTCCATAGGCTCAGACATTTGAACATTTGGTCCCTAGTTGGTAGAACTGTTTCGGGAAGGATGAGGAGGTATGTCTTTGTTGGAGGAAGTGTGTCACTTAGGGTGGGCTTTGAGGTTCCAAAAGCTCAAGTCGGGCCCGGTCTCTTGTTCTACACCTTGGGCTTGAGAATCAAATGTGAGTTCTTAGCTACTGCTCCAGCGCCGTGCCTGCTGCCTGCCTGCTGCCTGCTTCCCATCACGAAGCTCATGGAGACGAGAGAGACCTGCCTGGAGTGTATAAAAGACTCTGAAAAAGATTACACAAAAGAAAGGTGGGTCCCACAGACTGGCAGCCTCCTACCCCTGTATTCGAAAGCCTTTCTTTCGTGCTGTCCAATCTGTGGTTTATGCCTGTCCTTCAAACTCTGTCTTGCTCTCCGATTCTTGTGGTTGGCCACTCTTTATGTTTAAAAAGGAAAATAAGCGTCTGGAGATGGCTCGACAGATAACTGCTTCCCTCACAGGCATGGGGACTCTGTATCTCCAATATATGTGTCCCCACACATTCATACACCACATATGTGTGTGCACACACACGTGCAAAGAATAAAAACAATAATACGAAATAAAGCAAAAAAGGTACTTCTAACACAGAAATAGGTCTTATGTGTTTGTTTTTAATTGTTAGTTATCATATAGATTGTTTTTCTTCCTGGCAAACATTTCCCTTGGGCTTCTAGTGAGGTTTAAGCAATAACTCGGAGTCTTAACAAATTCTTTTAATATGGTTCCTTTGTAATGTCTCTTCTGTAGTCATTGTTTCCAGTTTGCCACTGTGGGTGGAGTTACAGTCTTTTTTTTATTTTTTACATTGAGGAAGTGTAGAATAGTGTTTTTTTTTCTTTTAGTTTTCTGCCAGAATGTGGAACTAGATTGTGTTGTAACCACTATTGCCTAGTGTTTCCTCTGAAAATGTTTTCTATATAAATCGTTATCTGACAATAGAAGCCAAATCCACAATATTCCCTCCATGAACTCTGCAGGACTGTCACTTCTCCGATGTCCGCCTGAGCCACTCGCCTGGTCAGACAGTGCTCATCAATGAATGAGGTCCACTTCCATCTCCCTGGCTTGGTCTGTGACTTGTTTGCTTTCCTTTAAGATTTTCTTGGTCTCCACGAGCTTTGGCTCTTGCTACAGACCCCAATTTAACAGCAAAATAGAGAAAAACAGCCCGTACCTCTGTAGCTCGGCAAGAAATGTCCGGAGTCCCTGTGGCTTTTGTTCTGCACCGTGGATCTCTTTCCGGATCCAACCCTCCCTTCTCTCCCATTTCTGCAGCCAGACAGCTCTTGATGGTTGCTGACTGGTGATTGCGGTGCACAGCCTTCCCTTTCCGCCCATGACGCTAAACCCTCTTGTCCAGTTTGTGACACCTAAGCATGGCGTTAGTTATGGTGACTTCTCCTCCTCCAAGCTCTCTCCTGTCAGGTGTTTATTTCTGTCACCATCGCGATAGAACTCACATCCACTCACACTGAGCAGACATACCCGACTCTTGGTTTGAAGACACCTTTCTCCTTTCATCACGGAATCCCCCACCCACTCAGTTTAGGTTAAGCCTGCCCCATCTCTATGTGTTCCATCTACCAGTGAGGTAACTGCCAGGGACTTCTGTCAAAGACAGAGGTTTATCTTACTTTTCAGTAAATACCATCAGTGGTTAGTGTGGTGAGGGGCTCCTTCCCTGTCAGAGATTTGGGCTTCTGCAGTCTTGCTTTGCCATCCTCAATATGCGCCTTTTTATTTTAAACTTTATTTTTTTGAGACAGGCTCACTTCTAATTTACTATGTAGCCGAGGATGACCTCAAACGCCAACTCTTTCTGCCTCCACACCCTAGGTGCCAAAGATTGCAGGCTTCTGCTACTGTGCCCGGTTTATGCTGTGCTGGGGAATCAAACCCACGGCTTTATGCATGCTAGCCAAACACTTTATCAGCTGAACTCCATCCCAGCTCCTTGTTCTGTTTGTTTGAGACAAGTTCTCAATACACAGACACAGACACAGACACAGACACAGACACAGACACACACACACACACACACACACACACACACACACACAAACACACACCAGCACACCAGCACATCAGGACACCAGGTTGGCCTTATACTCATGTTCTTCCTGCTTCAACCTCCTGAGTACCAGGAGGGCAGGCATGTGTCACCAGGCTGGGCAACATGTGGCTTTTACTAATCTGAGATGGCAATCTCTAATCATGTGCATGCTTCCATGAGCAGGAGGGGGAAAGGCTCACAAACATCCCTGAAATTGCACATGTCACTTCCTTTCAGTCCACTGACCAAAACATCGTCATAATTGCGCCTTAGTTGCAAAGAAGGCTGAGGACTACAGTCTCCAATTTCAGTAGCCTTGAGCCCTACTATCATCTGAAGAATCTGTTACTGAGCAAGCAGAGAACACTAAACACTGGAAAACAGTCAGAAATCCCTCATACAGACCTCAACTCCGAAGAACTCCTGACTCCCCGTTTCTATAACTGTGTCTATGCACCCACAATTGGTGAATGGTTTCATTCTACAGCCTTGGCTTTGGGAACACGATGGCAGAGATCCTGAATGGAAATCTTTCAACTAAGAACTTATCTGTGTCCCCAAGGGCTCTGCCCTACCTCTACAACATTCAGAGTCCTGTTATCTTATACTGGTTGTCAACTGCTGTAATTTTTCAGAAAGCTGGATGCTCAGGCATCTGAGAGAGAATTGACATTTGATGCAGCCTAACCTCTCTGCCGGGCAACTGCTTCACTTCCATTTGCTGCCAACCACCCACCTCTGATCTGGGGTCTGCAGATGCTACAACTTTCTCTCCTGCACTCTCAGCTCATGGGTGGGGCGGCTTTAATCATTCTCTCGCCTTTTCTTTTCTTCCTGGCAGATCCTCCTGTTTACATTCACTTCATATCCAGACATCTCTCTCCTAAAATCTGCATGCTTTGCTTTTTGCGAGGTTTCTAGGGACACCTTCCCTGGTTTCTATCTTACTTTGGGAGGAGGAGCTACGATTCTTTGCATCTTGGCATTCTGAAGCTTTGCTACAGAAGTAACTGTGAATCCCTCCACGCCACAAAAAGCAAAGCCCACCAAGAGGCTAGGCGAAAGGATCACACACCAGTTATCTGTCTTATACAAGCTGCAGTTATTCGGAAATCATTTTAAGCTGAATTGCCGACCGCCTTCCCTAGTACAACATGTTTTGATTGCATGTAGCCATGTTCTGCAGTTCTGTTTAAGATGAAGACATGACCTGGCAGCTGTATAACATTTTGATGCATGTGCTCCACCTCCTCAACCTTGTAAATTTCAGTTATATGAAATGAGAGCCAACAAGAATATGAACCCTAATTTTAACCATGTGTCTTAGAATTAGAAATTAAAAAAGAATATTCCATGTATGACTAACTCAGTAATAAATGCTACAAAATTAAATCTGAAAAAAAATGCATCATGGGCTTCATGAATTCCCCTCGTCTTCAGTGCCACCGCCACTGTCCTAGTCCCCAGAGTTTTCACTCGGCCATCTCTTCTTATCCAGCCCTTCACCAGCATCCTTCCTTTCTGCGTAGTCTCTTGGATTTGTCCTCAGGTCTCAGCTTCAGCTGTCACTTCTCAGAGCCAAGTCCCTATCACATCCTACATAACTTCCTGCAAAGGCCAAAGGCCTCACCGTCCTCCTCACTTTCGATTTATCCCTCCAACCCTGCAGACACCCCTGCTTTCAGCGTCCCTCTCCTCTGACCAAGGTCCAGCACTACGTCCTTGTTTCTGATGACCTCAGATCTGGCTTCTTAGCCTGTGCAATAGTTGGGATGTGTCTCTATAAGTTCATGCACTGGACTCTCGAGCTCTGGTATGATGGTGCTGGGAGATGGGACCTCGTGGGAAATGTTTGGGTCAAGGGGATACTGCTCCCATGAGTGATCAGTGACATCGCTGCGGGTTCATGATGGCGGGAGTGGGTTCCCCTCTCTGCTGTCTCACTCACCATCCTTTTGCCTTTCCACCATGAAGTGAAGCAGAACCAAGCCCGTACCAGACTCCACACATTGCGTCTCAGACTTCTTGGCCTCTGGAACTGTGAGCTTTTTATGTATGTCAGTTTGCTAAAAGTGACCTCATCTGTGATATTCTGTGACAGCAGCGTAAATCAGGGTAAGACATCCCAATAATAACAGGTTTTTCCCGTTAGATTCTAGTCCTCAGTTTTCTTTTGTGGACCATTCCACCACACGCTCTTCTTCAGTCAGCAGATGTTTATTTGTTGTGGATGCCCATCTTCACGTGTCCTCCTGAAGAGCCCTTCCCTCTTCCCCACCCCACAGGATGCCTTTTTTTTTTTTAAATCAGAGTCTGGACACTTCCTCCTTTCAGCCAGTCTACCCTGCAGTCCTGCCATCAGATGTGATAGTTCTGACTATCATTCACATTTACAAAATGACTTGACATGAACTGAAGATTATTTTGAGAATGTCATATAGATATTCTACTTGCATACGTTGTTATTCCTTGATTATTTTTATCTGTTCTCTATTTTTCAATGTGTCTATCTGGATGTTAGTTAGTTGGTATTTAATCTTTCTGGGGAAAAAGAAAAAAACAGATGGTCATGGTGGTGCACGCCTTTAACTCCAGCACTAGGGAGGTAGAGGCAGCCAGATCTCTGTGAATTTGAGGCCAGCATGGTCTACAGAGTGAGTTCCAGGATGGCCAGGGCTACACCGAGAAACCTAGTCTCAAAAAGCCCATAAACAAACAAATAAATAAAATTAATAAAATTAAACCATAAGATCTGAAATTCATTTTAATGCATTTTGCTTTAACTTATTTTTTTTCTCATTCTTTCTCAGACAGTCTCATGTAGCCCAAACTGACTGCAAACTTCAAATGCTAGGATTATAGGCCTGTGCCACCATATCTGGCAATTAACATTATTATTATTATTTATTAGAATGAGACTGGAGTTTAGATATTTCTTTCTTTCTTTTTCTACAATTATCGTGTGTGTGTGTGTGTGTGTGTGTGTGTGTGTGTGTGTGTGTGTGTATGGACAATTGCAGAGTCAGTTCTCTCCTTTGTTGGGTCTGGGAATGAAACTCAGGCCATCAGAATTGGCAGGAAGCACTTTACCACTGAGCCATCTTACAGGCCAGATTTTTACATTTTTTTTCACGAGAGTCTGTATTACTCTTAAGTAAACCTTTGTTTTTCATCTCGTGACTTTGGAACTTCCACTGTTGACTTGGTGAAACCAAGGTGAATGTGTAAACTAAGAAAAGTTAAGAGGCGATAACCCTGAGAGATTTAATTCTCAGTAAGTCTGAAAATGTTCAGACCCACTCCTTTAAGACCAAAGTAAGGTGGATTTGAGTCTGTTCTAAGCCTGCCTGGATTAGTCTTGATTAATTCGTGTGGGCTGTTGCCTGCCTACTATCAGCCCCCAAGTGCTAAGTCTGAGGAGCTTTGGTTTTTAACACAGGGCCACCAGCAAATATTGTACACCTATGAATTCTGAAAGGTATGATCAGGACATCAGGACATCAGGACAGCAGACATCCCTGTCTGCTAAGGTTGGTCCATCTGCTTCGGTAAGCCTCAAAAACCTGAAAGGAGGTGGTCCGACTTGTTCAGATGGCAGACACCTGGTGCTAGCCGTGAATATTAAAACGTTGTAGCAGAGCTTAGGAAGATGGTGTCTATTCTCTTCTTCCTCTGGGTAGCCCCACCCCCACCTCTCCACCCCCATCCTCTTTACTTTATTTGGTGTCATGTAACTAATTCTGGTCACTGGAAGGTGGGGAAAAGAGATATCTGCCACTCCTGGGGCGGGCCATCAGAATCTCCATGGAGACACCCTTCGACTTTCTCAAGCTGACCATATAGGAAGTCTCCGTGGACAGTCCATATAGGAAGTCTCCGTGGACAGTCCGAAGGCTGGGGCTGTTACAGCCACAGCTGGAAAGAGGGTGGAAACCAACATCACTGAGAGACTGGATTCCAGTCCCTGTACCAGTCAGTGAAATGGAAGTAAAACACACTTCTATGGTTTAGGCCTCTGCATTTCTGGTTAGACTTGATACCAATTAGTCTGGCTAAGATAAACCTTGGTGTCTTCAATTCTTCCTAAGATTTATAATAGTTTTACTAGAAACAGAAAGATTCTTTTTTTTAAGCTACCAAATTTAATTCAGTTTAATAACTAGTTGCTGAATGCCTACCAGTGTTTAAGCAGTAATATTAACGAATACCATGCCAATATTTAGATAGTGTAATTGAATGCTGGCTTAAACTATATTGAAGCTGGATGGGTTTGGGTCTACATAAAAACAATTTTCAGATGAATTCAGCATAAGGAGTATGAGAAAGAAGAATAAAGACGCATTCATGAATTAAACAAATCCTGTTGTGCACCAGGCACTCTGCTGGTTGCTGGAGATAGACAGTAATAAAGCAGTTGAGTCCTTGCTTCTAAGACCGTCCCCTCTGAAGGGGTAAATAAACAACCTATCAATCAAGTTGGCCATAGAGCTTTGAAGTAAAGAAAAATGTGAGGGAGTAAAGAAGGGCATGGATGGCAGATAAGACAACCAAGGCGTCTTCTTTGATGGCTGGACAAGAAGATGAGGAAGTGAATGACTCTCAAGTTGGGGGTCAGGGCACCCCGGGAAGAGGCAGGAACTGGAAGCACGTGCGCCTGGTGTGTTGAGGGCAGGGTGGTGTAGAAGCAGGGGTGGAGGCATTGTTTGGGAGTGGAGGGAAAGAGAGAGGAAGTGGGAGGGGCCGGGTCGGGAGAGGAAGTGGAGGGGCCGGGGTCAGGAAGAAGTAGGTGGTAGTGAAGGACAGACTAAGGCAAGATTTGGATTTTATTTCTAGATAGGAAGCTTTGGGAAAATTTTGAGCAGGGCCAGAAAATTAGTGTATTGGCTCCTTATCTATTGCTGTGTTAAAGCACCACAAACAAGGCGACTTAGAGAACGAGTTTACTTGGGTTTGTGTTCCAGAAGGTTAGAGGACATCATGGCAGCAGGCAGCAGACATGGTGGCCGGAGCTGGAAGCTGAGAGCTCACATCTTGAACCACAAACGGGAAACAGAGTGAACTGGGAAAAGGCACGTGGCTTTAAAACCTCAAAATCTGCCCCTCCCACTGACATACTTCTTCCAGCAAGGTCACACCTCCTAAACCTACCAAACGGTACCACCAACCAGGGACCAAGTATTGGAACATCTGAGCCTATGGGATTATTTTCATTCAAACCACCAGTCAGCAAGGAGGTGACAGCCTTGCTAAATGTTTTTGTTTTGGGCATTAGTATTCCTAAGAAACAGGAGACAAAAGAAGACAGGAGCATAAACCTGAGTTTTGCTAAGGGTGTATTAAGTGTGATGTACACAATAGACATCTTATTAACGGTATAGAGCAAATAGCGGACACTTGATGCCAGATCTGGGAGGGGAGCAGTGACCAGAGTTACACATTTGAAGTTGTAACTGTGACTTAGTTTAAGCAGGGTGGCTCAGGCAGAACAGTAGATGGAGAAGAGAAAGGAGCTGAGGCCACCTGGCGCCTCCACTGTGACAAGGAGCCCCGAGAGGAAGGAGACTGGGAAAGAGCGGCTCACAGGACAGGGAGAAAATCCCAAGAGCTGAGAGGGACAGCAGCTAAGGGGAGAAAGCGTGTTTTCGAGTTCAGCCACAGAGTGCGACCAAGAACCTAGAACAGGGATGTAGAAGTGACCATTGGGTTTGCCATGAACTGGTGAGTGTGCAAAGTAGGCTTTGAGTGAGTGTGAAAGGGGGAGAATGAACAAGTGGGCCAGGAAGAACCCCAGCAGGGACGGCTTGGCTTGACACGGTGTCACCCGCATCCTACCGAATACTTACTATATTGCATGTTTCATGTACACTTAAATTTTATTTTCTCTTTGTGGTGCTGGGGATTGAACCCATGGATCCAGGTGTGTGAGGCAAGCGTTCTAGCAAATGACCTACCCTAGGCTGCATGCTTACCTTTTATAAGAAGGAGCTGCATTTTTCATGTAGTTTGGTTTATGTTCAGTGCCTAGAACAAATGGTTATTCAGCTAAGATTAGCTCTGGAAGAGGGAGGGGGAGGGGCGGAAGGAGGGGAGAGAGAGAGAGAGAGAGAGAGAGAGAGAGAGAGAGAGAGAGAGAGAGCGCGAGAGAGAGCGAGCACGCGAGAGCACGTATCTGCATCTGAGTGCCTGTGAGTGTGCGATGCCTTGTCTTCAGACCCAGCGGGCTGGAAATCTTGCTGACAATCTGTTAGACATCAGGGATTTTTATCTCCAGATGGGTGCCCCATTTTTCTTCTTGATAACCTCTTACTAATGAAGAGCCTGGGATGGAAGTTCCATTTACAAATGGTGAATCATTAGAAACAGATTTGGAGGCAGGGAAGGATCTCCCAGCAGCGCAGCCTCACTTCTGAGGCACGCAGTCAGTTTTCTGCACAAACGGGCCTGGGAGCAGATTTGTCGGCAGGAAGGCAACTCATCACACACATCCACTCCCACAACACGGACTCACTACAAGTCTTGTCTGAAAGTCTAAGGGCAAAAGGACAAACACCCCTTAAAGGTCACCCCTGGAGCCCCAGCCACACCTCTGTCCTGTACCTCCCTCCTTAATAGTAACTAGGAGACTAAACATGGCCTTGATTCCAGCCTGCAGCTGCTAAGCTGTGCCACATCTGCCCTCACAGCTGCCTCGCCCACCCCTCAGCCCCCTTCCTGACTGTCCTCTGCAGAGACAGCCCTCACAGCCTGCTTGTGCTTCCTTCTCAGGCCCTGTCTGGAGGTGAATCTATGGCATGGATCTACAGCTGACTGCACGACACATGCAGTTTGCCTAGTTACTGAGGAGGGCAGGACAGGCTAGGGACTTCCAGTGGGAAAGAAGGCTCAGTCAGGACTGGGCCAAAATTATGAATTCACCGTCACACTGTCCCTCCTGAGCGCCAGACTATTGTCCCTCTGATGTTTGTGCTCTGCTCCCAGTCTCTCCCAGTCTCTTCCTTTCCTGGCTCTTTTTCCAGGAAACATTGACTCTCCTGTCCCTTCCCTCCAGGTGGGTTGTTTTCTGTTGTTAATAACGGGCTGGAGGAGTTATATAGATAAGGGTTTGTTCTGACCCACAGTTTGGGAGGTGCAGGGCCAAGGGACTGATGGCCTTTCCGTTGGCAGAGCCCCATTATGGGGGATAAACCAGGATTCAGCTGTGGGGGCTTTAGGCTAGCGATCGTGTTTAGGCTTGGGAAGGTGGTTCAATGGGTGAAGAGCTTGTCATGTAAGTAAGGGGACCTGAGTTGAAATGTCTGGGATCCACATAAAATGAGGCATGCAGTACACGTCTGTAACCCTAGTGCTCCTGAAGTGAGGTGTGAGGCAGAGCCAGGAGACTCCCTGGAATCTCACGGGCCAAGCAACGTGGCATGTAGTAGTGAACAACAAACGGTTGTCTCAAACACACACACACACACACACACACACACACACACACACACACACACA
>CABHPR010144411.1:18380-32561 GCA_902168415.1 Peromyscus melanophrys | reverse complement strand
ACACACACACACACACACACACACACACACACACACACACACACACAATATACACAAAGAAAAGAAAGAAATAAAGAGCTATTAATTCTAGCTACCCCCAACCCCGAAAGCCCCACCTCACAATACCTCACAAGATCCATGCTTCCCTTCTCACTAGCTTCTCTTTAGGCTTGAACTCCAGTGTGAATTTCAGAGAGACAAACAAAATAAAAGTCATAGAAGCCAGGCATGACTGTCTACTTCTATAATCTTAGAGCACTCTGGAGGCTGAGGCAGGAGAGTCACTAGACTGAGGTCAGTGTGGGCTACACAGAGAGACCCTGTCTCAAAGACAGAAAGAAAGAAGCTAGGAAACCCAGCTAGCACACCCTCCTGCACCAGAGAGGCAGTCCCTGATAAGCAACCATCCACACCCCTCTTTCTCTGTGCTTGGCTGTGTCTCTACACCACGATTAAACAGTATCAGCTGAAATTTTTCTTTAAACATATTTGCCATTTCACTCATATATTTACTTGCTATGGAATGGTCTTTTTGTACTCTGTGAATATGTGTTGTTTTCGCTGGTTGACAAATAAAGCTGTTTTGGCCAATGGCAAGGCAGAATAAGGTTAGGCAGTACAATCAAACTGAAGACAGAGATGAAGAAGGGCAGAGTCAGGGGAGACGCCAGCAAGCTCTCGCCCCAGAAGCAAGATATGAAAGTACCAGTAAGCCGCCAGCCACGTGGTGATACATAGATTAATAAAAATGGGAAGAACTAGCTAATAATAATCCTGAGCCATAGGCCAAACAGTTTGCAATTAATATTAAGCCTCTGACCGGTTATTCAGGAATAGGTGGATGGGAGAGATTTGTTTGTCTACATTTACTTATGGTTCAAATAAAATATAAATGCAAAAGAGAAAACTCCAACCAAAGCCAAGTGTGCACAATAGCAAATTCCTGTTGTATGCTTATTTGTTAGAGGTTATAAGCACACCTCCATTTTTAAAAGATATTGTCAGATTTTAACGAAGACAGGCTAGCCTCACACCAATGCCCTCTGAAGGATCCAGAGGGAAGAGCTGTCTGCACAGCAGTGACCACTGAGTTGTACACTTGAAAACAGCAAAGATGACGAGCTATGTTATATGAATCATATTTTGATTCCATGTATTTAATACTATATTGTATTTTGGTGCGGCTTACCATGTTTTCTTCCTTGTTTTGAAAACCTTATACAAATAAAAAGGTGTCACGTTTGTGAGGCTAGGACCCTCATGGTTCTGTCACAGAGAACTATTCCTGGAACAAGATGGCAGCTACCTCAGTTTGGATGTGATCTCTCCTCTAAGTATTGCCATTAGTGGCTTGGTCCTCGGCGTGGTGACATTCAAGTCTGGGCCCATAGCCCTAAGGTATGAGGCCTAGTGGGAGATTCTTAGGTTAATTAAAAGCATGCCACAGGAAGGGACTGTGGGAGCCCTGACTGTCTGTTTCCTGTTTGACCATGCCATGTGTTGTTATCATTCACGCTGGCATGCTTAACAGAGTTGGCACAATGCTGTTTGCACCACCAGCCTTGAAAACTATGAGTCAAATAACCTCCCCTTCTTTTTATAGTTAGCTGGCTGCCAATATTTTGGTATAAGAGAGAAAACATGGACTAATATACCGGTAGACTTAGTAGTCTCAGGCAGTTTTAACTGTGGTCCTGGGGATTTCTTGAGCAGTGTGAAGTAGGATCCACAGAATGCAGCCTCACTCCCAGAACTTTTATTTTCCTTCACATTTCCCAACCTTATACTATATTTGGACTTCAATAATCTACTTTGCTTTGCAGAGCCATTGCCTGCAAAGTGTTGCTGTGAGAATTACGTGGGAAAAGTCATGGGCCAGCCAGAGAAGGTCTTGTATGAAATACCTATTCCCCTTCTTCCCCAACATCTCTAACCAGCTGCACCCCACTGAAGAATAAATACCAAGGAGGGGAACTCATATTAATGCTGATGAGTGATTTTATGCTGATATGGTGATTTGCTAGAGAGCCCTATAATCAAGAAATGAAATAATATAGAGACTCTGGAAAAGGGTTACTATTGTGCCAATATCATAAATAAGTATGTGAAGAAAGGAGGAGGAGAGGGAGGAAAGAGAGAGAAGGGGAGGATGTGGGTGGGGAGGGGGGAGGAGGAGGGGGAGGGGGAGGAGGAGGAGGAGGAGGAGAGGTAGATTCTTCCGAACTCCATTTTCAAAATCATTGGTGGTTGGAAGTTGACTCAGTATTTACATCAGGCCACATTAGAAACTGTTTACACCCCTGCTGGCTCCTGCTGGCTCCTCTTTTACTACAGTCCTGTGTGCTGGGGTTTGGCCAACTTGGTTTAATTAATTAATCTTCAAGTGAAACCAAAGCCTATTCAGAACATTTCCTTCTGAAACATCATCACTTCTGGTTCACTAGCATGTCACTGTTTTTGGTCATCATTATTCGTATTGTTGTGCTTGGCGGCGATCCTGGAAATACAATTTACTTTATGCTAAAACCATGTCTAAGGAAAACCTGTGACTCCACTGCAGAGTGAAATATGGCACCCACCCCTTACTTACATTGTGTTCTCAGTTTTGGAGATACATCAAACTAGAAATGATGCAGTCTTTCAAACTTGAGGGCTCCAGTGTGGGAGGCACAGAACTTTCCATGCAGCAAACACATCTCTAAATGGTTTTTTCAGAACCAATCTTCTTCAAGAAGAGAGCATAGCTAGATCTCTGGGACACAAAGAAAGCATTTATTTAGTATTAATTAATTTGTTTAAGACAGGGTCTCACAGAGACCTAGAACTCACAGAGACTTGTCTGCCTCTGCCTTCTTAGTGCTGGGATTAAAGTCACGAACCAGCACGCTCAGCCCTGGTTTTGTTTCTAAAGTGCCCAAGCTGAGTACTGTGGCTAGCAGGCTCCCCCGACTCCCGAGAAAGCAGAGCAGTGTCTAACTGTGAGTGGAAGGAAGGATTGGCTAGTTAGTAACTGAAGCCCCATAAAGTGTCTTTTACAATGAGTTTCAGAATTCGTTAAACAATCACAGCTGGTACAAGCACTTAGGAGATTGAGGCAGGAGGAGTGCCACAAGTTCTAGGCCAACCTCAGCTACATAGTGAGTTCAAGGATATTTTGAGATAATAATGAGATTCTATTTCAAAAGACAAAACCAAAATACCACACCACACAAATAATGCCAAAACAGCAACCACTTTACAAGGAGAGTCTTCAACTTCAGTGCCCAAGAGATGTTTATTTTCCTGTCCCTGGTCCAGAGGAATAAGATACTTTAGATCAAGAATTGTATGTTAAACAGAGCTAAGAGAGTTGCAGCTTCCTTTTCTAGGCTTTTCCTTTGAGATTTTAGCAATCAAAATTGCCTGGAGAACCTCATTCAAAAATCTTCCATTCCTGGCCTGACAAGATGTTCAGCAGGTAAAGGCAACTGCCGCCGAGCCCAGTGACCTGAGTTCCATCCCCTGAACCTACATGGTGGGAGGAAAGAATTGTCCTCTAACCTCCATGGCATGTGCCACCGCAATATATAAATAAATGTAATGAAAAGATTTAAAAATTTTTTTATTCATATTCCTTGAATATATTTTATTTTTAAATAGAACTCTATAAACGCCTACTGCTTAAAGTGGAACTGTGACTATTTGTATATGCCAGGCTGATGTGAAATATTCTCAACTCTGTTTTTGGCCAGTCTCAAACTTGGCCTGTTCATGGGCCACCCCCTGTGTGTGAGCCCATCATGAACAGCCTATGCTGGCGTGGAGTTTGGTTAATCTGGACTCACTGAACAGGCATATCCCTAGATTATTATTTGCAGGTTATCTCTAGTGGTGCCTGTTTGGGCCATGCCCTGAAGCACCGCCCCTAGGGAGGCAGCAGGTAGTTGTTACACCTGCCTATGACCTTGAGGTACATGCCCCTGTGGTGTGGCCACTGGGGGACCCTTAAGACCTGGGATGCACATATGCTCTCGCTCTCCTGGCTACCTCATGGTTTGGATGCTGAGATCTTGGACCAAGCAGATCAGTGTGGGACATAGCTCAGCTTTCCCGGACCCTAAGATAAACCTCCCATGGTTGTGAGTTAACCCCCAAATAAATTCATTTGATCATTAAGCTGATTCTGTAGATTGCCAGTGATTTAATCTTAATAATTATCAATTCTAGGAGGCCATAAAGACTTTATAAAAGCAATAAACTAACTGTCAAAAATCCTTTTTTAGAGTTCTCTGCTCTCCTGTGCACTCAAAGCTCTGAGCTGGAAACACTGGCAGGGTGTTGTGAAATCCCTGTGTTGTATAAACAAACAATCGTCTGGGCAGGCTTGGGGTTTCCTTGTTGATAGGCCAGCCTGCCCCAGCATCTGAGTGTGGGTCCTGGGTCAGGGCCTCCTTCCTCCCAGCCTACAAGATCGCATATTCTTGGGCAAGTTCTACTCACCTCTGAGAACAGAAAGCCTGAGCTGTAGCAGCCTGAAGGTTCTAGGTGATATTAGGAAGTGAAGCAGCCACCAAAGGCCAGGGCTGACCCTTCCTCCTTTGGCCAGCACATGCAAACACTCCCAAGGTACTGTTGTTCTAGTGAGGTTGTCTCTTCTGAGAGGAGGCAGAACTCTCACAGACAAACCTGGAGGTAAGGTCCTAATACCCCTGCTTTTCCTGTAGGCCCAGAGGCACAGCATGAGACTACCCCACACTGGGTGACAGCCTGGTGACTTCCTTGGGTCCCATCTGTTTCTGAGGAGTCTGCACCAGCCCTTCCTCTCCTCAGGCCTATGCTCCTTTCTCCTCCAAAGAAACAGAGTTTATTTGTCCTTGATGCACTGGTTTTTCTTTTTCTGTCCTTCTGTGGCTTTGCACAATTTTCTCTTTGTCCTCATACATTTTGGGAGTACCCTGGAGCCAAGGCCCTAACAAACACATTTGCACTTAAGTGTAAATGGCTGATAAAAGACATTTCTCTTCCAAAGAGTAATTTGCTTTGGTGCAGGGCTTTAAAATTTCCTAAGGTGGGATTTCAGGTCAGTGAGGCAGGTGGGATCCAGGAACCTTTTCCTGAGGAGCCCCTAGAGGTGTGCTCCTGAGGACAGCCACCTCCAAGGTAGCAAGCTTGATAAGGGGAGCCCTGGCTGCTGGCTGTGGGAGGGGCCAGTCCCAAGGCTGAGCCTTTGGCTTCCCTTCCATGGCTAGAGCAGAAATCCCCAGGACCCATTTGAAAAGCTTGAGCGACAAGCAATAGCCTCGCTTGTCTCCGAAGAGTGTCTGGAGAATACTGTGGATATCACATTTCTGCAAAGCGGTTCATTATTTCACTATTGTCTTCAGTGCCTGATGTGATCGACACCTCTTAGGTTTGAAGGATTCTTGAGTTTGCCCTGTGAAGACCTCAGTGAAACATCCAGCGTTCCCATATATAGGTTAGTTCCTGCTGACAGAACCCTTTTAGTCTCGTCAGCCCTCAGCTTGTCTAAATCCGAAGTGTTTTTGATATTCAGGCGCTGACCTCTGGGTAAATGGAGAATTGTTACCACACGGTGGTGAAATTCCTCCGGCTTGGAGCATACTACTATGAACACATCATTGCAAAATGAGATCACTGGGGCTGATGTCCGGGCAGGCAGCACCAGCTCCCATGGAAAGCCTCCCTTCCCCTGGATCTCACTCACTAACTGGACTTACAAGTGAGGCGTGACATCTCTCAAAACAAACCCCACCCTACGGAATACTGTCAGCAAACTCCACATAGCTGAAAACAGGGTCTGCATTCTCATTACCCCCACCCCTGCCCCGCTGAAAAAGTCGTGGTGAGACTGTGCCAGCTTCTCTTTTAGTCTAGGAGTTGAAAATTCACTGTGAATTTCATCTTCTATGGTGTGTGTGTGTGTGTGTGTGTGTGTGTGTGTGTGTGTGTGTAAGCACAGTCAGTGTATAATGAGTTGTATATTTGTCTGTTTTCTTGACCACATTGAGCCCCTTCAGAACTATAGCTTTTTGTCACCCCAGGACTTACACTTTGAGGGCTTCCTAAAAATCAGAACAAAATAAGATCAACAATAAAAACCCATCCACCCACCCAAGCAAATCATGAAGTAGAAAAATGAATAAAGATTAATTTCTCACCCTTATTTTGATGAATCAATGCCCCTTTTATTTCTGGAATTTTTCTATAGTTCCTAAAACATTGTTTAGAGATCGTTTTTCTTTTTTGTATTTGAGTATTTGCCTACATGTATGCATGTGCTAGAAGCCAGAAGAGGGTATCAGATCACTCAGAACTTGAGTTACTAGCAGCCTCGAGCCATCATGTAGGTGCTGGGAGCTGAACCAAGGTCCTCTGCAAGAATAGCAAGCACTTTCAACAGCGGGGTCATTTCTGTTTATATATAATATATATTTTATATATATATATATAAAATCCTGTTTGTATTGCAGCACCGAGGAACCTCAGCAGCATTTGCTAAGTGAATGGAGCTACTGACAAAGGATTGAATATGGACCGTTTTCTTTATAGACATCTTTGATATCTTCAGATTTCTGATGGGCCAGCTGTCCAATCATCTGCTCTTGCATTCTGGTGAAATCATGACTTGGATCTAATCATTGGATAATGGCAGAAACAGGGTCATGTTATCTGTGATATTTGCTTTTTAAAGTTTTTAATTTCAAGCCAGGTGGTGGTGACACACGCATTTAATCCCAGCACACAGGAGGCAGAGGCAGGCCTGTGTTCAAGCCCAGCCTTGTCTAGAGAGTGAGTTCTAGGACAGCCAGGGATACACAGAGAAACTCTGTCTTGGAAAAAAAAACCAAAATAAATAAATATTTTAATTATTTAAAAAATTAGCTTACAAATGATAGGTTTTCACACTTATTTCCTTTTGTCTAATTCTCCCCAACCTGTCTCTCCTCCTTATCTCTGCCCACCCTGTTTTTGTGCTTAGCATTCCCTGTTTCCACTTAATTTTATTATCTTCCCCACCCTGCTCTCTTCGAGCCTCTTTATTTACTGGTCCCATTCTTGTTTCCTTTACCCGTGTTTCCTCCCACATGGATATTTGTATTTATCAGTAAGAGGCTAGGATCTGTATATGAGAGAAAAAATACAATATTTTCTTTCTGAGCCTGAGTTACTTCAGTTAAAATAATGTTTTCCAGTTCTGTTTACCTACAAATTTCACTTTTCTTTATAGTTGGATAAAATTCTGTTATATATATGTACATAAATAAAATGTGTGATGCATACATACATATCTCACATTTTTATTATTCACCTATCCATGGATGGACATCTAGATGGTTCTGTTTCTTTGCTGTTGTGAACAGAGCTGTGGAAAGTGTGGACGTGCAAACGTCTTTGTAGGAGGACATGGCATCTCTTGGGTGTCACCAAGGATGGAATCCCATCCCTGCAGACCAGAGGCAGAGACTCCTCTGCTGGTCAGGGAGAAGTCACTGCTGGGAAGAGAGCTTCTTTTGCACAAAGCCACATGATTGGCTACTGGGGATCTTTAGGACCTGAGGGTTGCCTCTACCCAATACTGAGCAAGAAACCAGGAGGCTTGTGGATACAAGAAACTGAATTTTGCCAAAAAACATATGTGCTTGAAGAGGCTACCCTTCTTTGGAAAGAATACAGCCCAGATGATATCATTGGTTTTTGGGGACAGTGTCCCATGTAGCCAAGGCTGGCCTTGAACTCACAACCTCTGTGAGCCACTGTGCCTGGTGCATTGTTATCTAACTGAAGTTTCTTTTCTGTAAAATAGGCATGTAAGTGATCCTTTCTCTAAGGGTTTTTGGGAAGATTAAATGAAATGATAGGAATGTCCCAGTGCCATGTCCCAGATGTAACAGACGAGTGGGTCTTCATTTCTGGTGGCCCTGGGCCTACTGCAGAGGACAGGCTACTGCCATCTCTCCTTCCATTCAGCAGCTTGTTCTATGAGATTGGTCTGTACCTGTTAGTGGCTGTTGCTCTAATTGCTTGTAATCAACACAGCTAATCTACCAAATTGGGCTCCTTATTATATTCATTTTACTTATGTAAAAACTTAGGCTATGAGGGAGCACCTGGCCTATGAGCAGAGTGAGAACTGAAGGACAGATCTGCTTAGTCCTCAAAGTGAAAACACTAGGAAGGAGTTTCACACTCACCCTAAGTAGGCAGGTTTCTAAACCATCAACACACACAGCATGCTTGGAGATGGGGCCTTGAGTGAGCCCGGTGGCTTGGCACTGGCAGGTGAGGAGAAGAGGGAAAAGAAAACACAAGCTAGGTGACCTTTTCGGTAAACAAGCCCATGACACAAGATATGTTTAATTCCTCTTCTGTATTTTACAAGTAATTGCGATTTTTACAGTGAAATGGTGACACTGGGTTAGAAGTTCTCATTTCCTGGCTCCGGTGGAATGCAAGGAGAGCCCAAGACAGCTATGAATGTCTGGTTTCTGTGGGGCCCCCAATCAAAGGCAGGCAGACACAATTACAAAACCCCAGTCTGGAGGTGGTAGGGAGGCTGGGATCCGCCAGTCTCTCTCTCCATCTGAGGGAAGGAAGGCAGCAAGCCCATTGGGTGAAGTTGTGCCAGGGTCACGCACTCTGATTGTATGCCAGCTTGTCTCCTGGCTTGACTCTGGAATTCCAAGGCCTTCTGACAATGTTTCTTACTGGCCACACCAGACTGACCTTGCAGCCCCGGAGTTGCTTGATGAATACAGTTTTGTTTGAGCAACACAGTTATTATTTTAGAGCTGAGGAATTACCTTGGTAGTACATCTTGTAATTGGGATTGATGTGGTTGGTATCCTCGTTAACTATGACAATGATGAGGAGGGTCGCGACAGTTAACACAGATAGACTTGAAAAGGGAATCGGAGCACTGAGAGGCACTGTGGATAAACAATTGAGAGCCCAGCCTTATAATTCACATGCCCAAGATTAGATTCTCAGTCTACTGCTCACTAGATATGTGATTTGGGGCAAGTTACGTAACATGCCCCAATTTCTTCCTCTGTAAAGTGGAATTAGAGAACCCGCACCACAATGTGTTGAAAAGTTCTTGTTACAGCCATGTGTATGTGTGTATACATATAAAGCATTTATGTCCACAAATATACATACACACACACACATTTCTGTGTTCCTGTGTGTGCATATACAGGAACTATCACTCTTTAGGACAGTAGGAGTGGATGTGGCAGGGGCTCATCTGTGACATGTGCTTTGAAGAGCTGGCCTTGCTTCATCTTTAGAACAGCTTGAAGGCATCTCATTCCCTGTCTCACACATGAGAAAACTGTAGTTAGAAGTTAAGTGACAGGAGACAGGTCAAATGCTGGTGGAGCCAGGATTTAAACCCTGGGGTGTCTCCATGAAAGCCGGATATTTATCCTGAAGAAAAAGAGATTGACAGACACCATCCCTAGCACTTATACCAGAAGTTCCACCAAATGCTCAAATATTTGTCTCTTTTGTTTGACTTTTATTTACCCACTTTAACACAGAATCTCATGTAGCTCAGGCTGGCCTCAAGCTCCTATGTAGCCAAGGATGCCCTGGAACTTCTGATCCTCCCCTTCTTCCTCTTGACCACACTGCTATACCAAGTTTATGTGTTGCTGGAGACGGAAACCCTGGCCTTCATGCATGCTGGACAAGCACTCTACCAACTGAGCTCCACGTCCAGGTGGTGCTCAGGTCTGAGCATACACTGATTTATGGCTACTCCAGAAGAAATTAGAATGTTATACATGACGCCTAGATAGATGCATGGCACCGGACACATGGATTTTATCACCCACAGAGAAAGGTAGATGCTGTTCTCGGGGAGGAAGCCTGCCTCCAGATGGGAATTCTCTTCCATCTTCCAGAGTCTATGCTGATGGTAATAGTTATTGCCATCAAACCCCTGATGTAAACAATCCTCAGGGAAGAGCGATGGATCTTGGCTCATGGCTACCGAGGGTTCAACCCACAGTAGATGAATGAAAATGAGAAACGATGCTCCTAGGTACAGCTGAAGAGAAGGTTTCGTTGTAGATATGAGGGAGAGAACAGCCAGAGGCATCTGGAAGGGTCCGACTGAACGTGGTCAGAGGAGTAAACTGAGCCCTGAGAGGAGAGAGAGTGGGGGAGCAAGAGAGGAAGAGAAGAGAGAGGGACAGGAAAGGTGGCCATGAGAGGAAGAAGAACCAAGAGAGGAAGAGAAGAGAGAGGAACAGGAAAGGTGGCCAGGAGAGGAAGAAGAACCAAGAGGAGGAAGAGGAAAGAAGAGAGACATGGCCGAGTGGCTAGGCTCTAGAGGACTCAGAAGCTGGGGAAGGAAAGCCCAGCCCCTGGGCTGAAGAGCTTTAGGGTAGGGGCGGGTGAGAAGTGCTGGGAGGGGCCAGGACTCTGTAACAGGTCATTTTGAGAGCCAGGAGAGCCTGGTGGCCAGTGTCTGCTTTGACGTGTTAATAATAGGCTCCTCAGCCATTTGTCCCAGGTTTCTTTGGGACAGTAGCTTGGCCTCATGTGACACTTGGACAGAACATGGCAGCAGCAGGGTTATGTCAGAGGGGACACTGTTTCTCTCATAGTGGACAGGAAGCAGAGAAAAAGAGGGAGAAAGAGTGATAAAGAGGTCCCATGTATGTGGGGGTGGGATGGATGATGACTGGGGTCCAGGGATGACTTCCAAAGGCTCTCCTGTGATCTCCTTCCTCCAGCAAGGCCCACACTCCAACCTCAGCACTTAGCACACAGGTAGCTGCAGATCAAGCATGCAAACATACAGAACTATGGCATGCAGCAGACCCCAACTGTAGCATCAGGGAACAGCGAAAATTTGATCAAGTTGCAACGTGGAAAAGAACTCAAACTGCAGCTCTGTGCTAACTAGCTGCTTTTAGTTCACCTGGTGGGGCTCATTAGTGCAAGGAGTTTAACTCACTCCCAAGAGAGATTGCTGTAGTTGAGAGAAGGCTCACAGGCAAGCGGCAGATGCCCACAGGCAAGAAAAGCACATCTCATGGATGGCCATGCTATGGTATATGGTGGTCTGGGCATAGGGTGTGTATGGGGAGGTGAGGATCAAAATTCCCTGTCCTACGCCAGCTCATGATGGAAACTAACTGGGTCTGTAAAGAGATGGGGTTCATCAGGCAGAGAGCAGGAGAAAGGCAGCCATATAGGATTGACTGTATTTGCTTAGGTGTGGCAACTGGAGAGGCTGCGAGGTGGGAACGGCAGGAAGTCTGGTGTGGCTGGAGTCAAGGGTGGAGGAAGAGAGAGGACGTGGGTGGCAGTCAGTGTAACCGACAAAGGCACTGGGTCACACTGGCACGGGCCTGATGTTTGCATGTGGACTGCAGCTCCAGGAAGGAGCGGGCTGTCACTAGTTGGGGACCCTGTAAAGACAGAAGAGGGAAGGCCAGAGAGAGAGAGAGAGAGAGGCTAACTGGGAGAGACGGTGGCAGGCTGGCCGGGGGCGTTGGGGTGGAGAAGAGTTTGAGGATGGGAGGGAGACTGTGGTGTAGCTGTAAGGACTCCTCCGAGGTCAAGGGGAGGAAGCTGTGAAGAAGGGCTCAAGGTTTCTCCTGTGGGCAGGCAGATCCTTGATTTAGCAGGAAGTTCAAAAGGTGTGTTGGTAGGAAGAAAAGGCAACGCTGAGTTTGAAGGGATGTGGGACCCAGCCATGCACAGTGTGTAGTTCTTGTTAATTTTGACTCTATATTGGAAGCAATCAATGGAAATACTTGGATTTGTTGGTTTACAGCATGAGGAACGGTGCAGACATGAGAAAGTGGTGCCGGCATGCAGAAGAAGTGGGGGATGGAGGCTCAGACTTGGGGGTCTACTTTATAGGAACTGTAGCGAGACCTGGAGGCAGCCACTTAACGTGAATAGAATAGGCTGGAGTGTGCCAGGGACGGGGAGGAGACCTGTGGAGTGGTGGAGGTTGGCACAAAATCAGGAGAAACTGAGGGTGCTGGGTGGTGTCAGATGTCACCAAGACACTGCTTAAAAGGTACTTGGAAAAATAACTGCTAGTTTTCTTAGTAGAAACCCTAATGAATCCAGTAGAGTCATCTAAGATCATGGACTCATCACATGAGGTAGGGACCTGGAGGGGAGGTTGCTGAGAACACAGGAAGTGATTTATAACAGTTATAAAGACTGGGCCCAGAGCTGGGAGTTGAGTATTATAACATTCACGTCATGGATGATTTTACAACATCCCGTCACATAATTCTGGAAGCTAGGACGAGGTTTTGATTATGCCAGAGTTGTTTCTGGTGCTGATATGCATGCTGAGGGTGCTGGATGCGGGGACACTGTTGAAGGTATGTGAAGAAGTGTGTGGAGTGCACAGTGGGAGGAAGCTCTCGCTCTGAGCAACGGAATATGAATGGGCTGGGTTGGGGTGGTGAACAAGACAGGGGGAAGGAAGTGGAGGCTTTGTTTGTCTGCAGTGAGAGTTCAGTGTGGACACATTCGCATGACAAGTTCATGGCTAAATGCTGGCATCTGACCTGAGAGGCCACAGGGAACCATGGCAGATTTCTGAGACATAGTCATCCAAACAACAGCATGCATGGAACCAGGGTATAAGGTCAGGATGTTAGAAATGACCTATGCCTTGTCTGCCTTACTCACACAGTGTGACAAGAAGCCACTGTTTGGGTTCCAAGAAATTGAAGAAAATGCCTTGGTGAGCATAGCTGACACTGTGCTCAATTCACATGCAAATACAGTCATTATGCCTGGAAAATCAGAGGTCACCTGGGGGGCCAGCTGAAGATGTGGCTTCTCTGCTTCCAGATTTTGAAATAGCAGGTTAGACACAATTTGCTGTCCTCCGCTGAGACCTTGTTCCGCATATTTGCCAGGACCGTGCTGTGCAATTTCCATTCTTTTTTTTTCATTTTTCTTTATTAAGAAATTTTCTACTCACTCCACTCTACATACTCCACACACCCACAGATCCCCCCTCCTCCCACCCCCCAGCTCTCTCTCCCAAGCCACCTAGCATCCCCACATCCCCCAAATCGAGGTCTCCCATGGGGAGTCAGCAGAGCCTGGCACACTGAGCCTAGGCAGGTTCAAGCCCCTTCCCACTGCACCAAGGCTGTGCAAGGTGTCACACCACAGGCACCGGATTCCCAGAAGCCTGCCCATGCACCAGGGACAGATCCCGATCCCCCTGACTGGGTGCCCCCCAAGCAGTTCAAGCCAAACAACTGTCTTCTGTATCCAGAGAGAACTTCCCACACAGTGGCTGCTCCAGGTCCTGGAACTAAAGAGCCTATGTCCGGAGGACTCACCGCTGTCCATTAACTTTTAGCCTCCTCCATCCACTGTTGAAGACCCATGTAGATTCATTGCTACAAAAAAAGAACACCGGTCTTCTACAATCTGCAGTGCCACAACTTTCTTGAGAGACCCACTTTGGAAGGGGAGGCTGTCAGGGACCCTGGATCTAATATGGCACAACAATCTTAAATATTCCAGACAGGAAAAGTTTTTTGTCAAAGCCTTTGACAGTTTAAACTTAGAGCTTCAACAAAACTTTTAAACTTTTAAACTTTGAACTCATTTGAACCTCTGGTGATTTATGAATTATTAAATGTACCACTGCAAAACCACGGACTTTCTCTTTCTACTTAAAAGCAACTGAGAAGAGGTGGCTGTGGAGGACACAAGAAGGAGGCCAGGATGGGGGTTATCAGAATCCTGTTCCTTCTGCTTGACTAAAAGCTAAATCTGGAAAACAGTTCAGAGACAAAAGATCCAAGCCAAGATGCACTGTGTGGAAGAGGAGAGAGATTCGAAAGAGAAAAGACTGAAATTAGTTACAAGATAGATGTGGCTGGAGTTGAGGTTGTGTGTACATGAGATGATATATATATATATATACAATAGGTATTAGTGGTAAAATACCATCACATAAATGTTACCATCTTAGCCATTTTAAGTGGATAGTTCAGTGACATTAAATACATTCATGCTATTGGACAATCATTACCATTTACAGTCTTTAGAAGTCTGCTCTCTTAAACACCACACCCTCTTCTTCTCCTCCTAGCTCTTCTAACCACAATTATTTTCTTGTGTGGTGTGTGTGTGTGTGTGTGTGTGTGTGTGTGTGTGTGTGTGTGTGTG
>CABHPR010144411.1:3705-18370 GCA_902168415.1 Peromyscus melanophrys | reverse complement strand
GTGTGTGTGTGTGTGTGTGTGTGTGTGTGTGTGTGTGTGTGTGTGTGTGTTTGATGTGATGTATATGAACGCAGAGCCAGCAGGCCAGCAGGTGTCCACCATATTGCCATGCAACAAGATATCCCACTGGACCAGAAGCTCACTGTTTCAGGAGACTACCCGGCCATCGAGCTCTCAGGACCCGTCTGTCTTTGCCCCCTCCATGCTGGGTCCACAGGCTTGTGCATCCATGACCAGTCGTTCATGTGGATGCTGGGGTTTGAATCCAGGTCTTATAAAACAAGTACTCTCACCCACTGACCCCTCTCTCTAGACTCCATCATTCTTTTTGTTTGTGTGAATTTGACTCTTTCAGTTATTTCATATAAGCAAAATTATGTACCTATGTGCACCTGTGTGTGTATGCACACACATGCCTGTGTTTATATGGGTGGCTTAGTCCACATATGGAAACACTGTGTGATTGTACTCATATAAAATATCTCACATAGTCAATATATTTAAAATCTATTATTAACTAAGTTCACAATACATCAATAAGATGAAATGGAGGATATTAGGTACACACACACAACAACAACAACTGAGGTCTTCCCTGTATCTCACATAGAATTAAAAAGGTAGTGGAAAACATATATCCAATCAAATTCATAGGATGACAGCAAGCGTGTTGTTGAGGGCATTGGGCAAGGAAATACTGGAGGGTTTCAGAGTTACATGTCTAGTCAAATTACATACATGGTAAGTATTTATTATCAAGATCTATTTTATTTTCTATTGAGACAGGGTCTCACTGTAGCTCAGCTGATCTCAGATCTGCTGTGCAGCCAAGGATGACCTTGAATTCCGGAACCTCTCGCCTCTACCTGCAGTGCCGGGATGACAGGCCTGTACCCCGCACCTGCTTTGACGTGGCGCTGGGAATTAAACCTAGCGTCCCTTGCATGCTCAACAGGCACTCTATCCAATGAGCTACATCCCTATTCCCAAAATATTATATCATTTCATTTTGTGAGTGTGGTTCTGGGGACCAGACCCAGAGCCCCACACATACCAAGTCAGCACTCTTCCTTTGAGCAATATTCCCATGACAAATTTATAATAAAATGGGCAGGAAAGGGTGTTGGTAAGGAAAAATCTGAGGTTTTCCATGCACTTCAGACACAATCACAAGGTGGGCAGAGTGAGTCCAGGTAAGAAAGACACAGTTTATCTTGGATTTTTCAGAGATTATATTTCCTTAAAACCCCCAGGAGCCTGGAATCTGGTTTGAATGTGTCTGTGCTGCATCCAGTCTGGTGGCTGCCACAAGTCTAACGAACAAGGGCCCCAAGCCTGGCTCCTGCTTGGAGCTGGGGCACGTGTGAGAAGAGGTAGCTTACCCCTGGAAGATTTTATTACTCTCTGTTAGTGATTCTCAAGGACTTAGTTCACAGACAAGCCCCTCACCACACAGCAGGAAGTGTAAACTCTCCATAAATCTTCACTCCTGCAGGGGAGCGGCCAGCCATGCAGGAATCATGGAGAGAACCCACCAGCTGAGTCTTGTGCACATTTTTCTTGTACATATTTTACATTAAGGCATCTTGGCACCTGGGAGATGCAGCCCAATAGCTGGCTAAATCCACAAGGCTTGTTTCTTAAATAACTTCCATTGTTAGCAAAATGTGAACAAGCCCTGGAAAAGAGTGGTGCCCAGGCAAGAATTAGCCAAGGCTGTTCAAAGAGGTGGCTGTGCTGGGTGAGCACAAGGCGGGCCCTCAGGGGAAGGGTGGAACAGCCCCACAGACAGCTTGCTCCATAACCCAGAGTGTGGCCTGTCCAGTACTTTACCTCTCGGAGAACGCCTGCTTTCCTGCCGCTGGTGTAGGGAGGGTGAGTAGACTCGCCCAGGAGTTGCATAAGTTATTGTTGGATTTCTCCAGTTCTTCCTGTCCTGGGTGTATGTGCACACCCTCAGAGTGACTGCATGTCTTGGACAGCTGCCATGTCTGTGTTGGGACATTGGCAGCAGAGAACAAGGCAGGAGGAGAGCTGGGGGAAGAGTGGGGTTCCTCTCTCTCTCCTGGGAAGATGGCAAAAGCCGAGCAGCTCGGAGTGCGGTAGATGCTGTGTCTCAGAATACTGGACGAGAGCCGGGCGATACTTCCCACTCAGGGTGGAGCTGGGCAGGTGACAGGAAAGAAGCCAAGTGGGAAGCTCACTGTGTCCAAAGATGGAGGCTCAGGAATGAGCTCTTGGTCCCCACCGTCACAAGCCAGCTTCCTCAATAGGGCAAGAACTGCCTTCCTCACCTCAGGGAAGTGACATTTCTAAAGCAAGGGCTGCTTTTGTTCTGCAGTGATGCAGGATCTGTGTGTCACGACCATTTCACAAGTCCCTTGGCTTTGTGGGTGGATGTCCCTGAGATGTGGCTACCAGTCTGTTGCTGAACTCTGTTCCCATCCCAGGGAAGAAGCCCACGGGGGGAGGGGTCAGTTCCTCCCCTGTCACCCCCTCAGCTACCATAGCTTGAAGTTATAAATTATTGTCTCTGTGGATAGTGTCTCTCCAAAATTTATGTTAACCTAGAACTTGAAAATGTGACTTTATTTGGAAACGGAATCTTTGTGAATGGAACTATTAGCACCCTGCAGTGTGAAGACTGATCCACGTGCCACTTGATGCGTCCTGTTGGGAAATAAAGGTGTCAACTAGGAAAAGCAGATCCTTGCTAGACCTTGGAAGATCATTCCCGTTTAAGCAGATAGAACGTACAATTTTGCTCTAAATGCAAGAAATATAGATGAAGATTTTTAAATAATGAATATTTTAGACCCAGGCAGATTGTTTTTTAATCTCTCTGGCTCATAGAATCAGATTAGTGACCATTGTTGGTTCAGGACATGTTTTCATCTCTGATTCATGTGTGGCCTATACCATAAAATCACGTTATTAAACTCATGGAGCCACCAAACAGCCTTAGAGATTGGAAACTGATGGTAACCCACAGTGACCTTTTCCCACCCTTCTACATAAGCACCCACTGGAGCGGTGTCCTCATCAGTTCTTTCCTAAAGAAATGCTTTGTGGTAACTGCATTTGTGGCCACAAGGACTTATGTGGTCCAGCATTCTGGCCATTTCTTCAACACGAACACACACTATAGTCTCTTGTGTGCTGCACACAGACACATTGAGCCTCCTTTGCTGTTCCTCAGAAATGCCAAGCACACCCTGGCACCCTGGCGCCTACCGCCCCATTTCTGTGCTGCTGTTTTTAACGGGCTGGGACTCCTTGGGCCATCCAAGCCCGCTGTCTCTGAGCCTACCGTCTAAAAAGGTTCTCTAGTGTTCCTCCACAGTATAATTAGGCATAGTTACTATTGGATTCTCCTACTGTACTGTGAGCTTCGGGAGAGTGGGCATCTGTGTGTTTGTTTGGTTGGTTTGGTTTCTGCTGTGTGGATGCTGGAAATTGGACCTAGGTCTTTCGGAAGAGCAACCAGTGCTCTTAACTGCTGAGCCGTCGCTCCAGAGCCAAGAGGTCTTTTATATTTTGTTCATTTTTCTTTTCTTTCCTTTCTTCCTTCCTTTCCTTTTCTTTTATTTCCTTTTCTCTTTCCCTTCCTTCCTCTTCCCTCCCTTCTTTCCTTCCCTCCCTCCTTCTCTTCCTTTTTTTTTCCACCTGAGAAATGGTCTCATACCCTATCTCAGGCCTGGAATTCACTAAGTAACCCAACTTTGCCTCAAATTCTCGGAGATCCTCCTGCCTCAGCCTTCCGTATGCTGAGATTATAGGCATGAACCGCCATGCCAGTGGGTCTTGTCTATTACTGTCCAAAGCCCTAGTGCTAGGCATGTAGTTGTATCTATTAAGTTGACTTGCATATTTCTCTTAATGGACCATCATTTTTTATGCAGCCTTTACTTGCCATCAACGTGCTGGATGTGAAGCTGCGTAGAGGCTTGTTTTTCTTCTGGAGTTTAGTTTGTTTTTTTTTAAAACCCTGGAACAAAAAGCACCCATTCAGCACATGGTCTGTGTGTCCACAAGTTGCCACAGGGGTTGTGGCAGCAAAGAAGGATTTCCTGGTGGAGAGGACACTAACCTGAACTTTGAAGGGTGAGCATACTTCAGCCAGGAGCCATCGTAAGTATAGCCATGCAGGAGAAGGACTAGCAGGGCAAGGCAGAGATGAGGGAGAGTACCATACGGAGGGTCCTTCTGCAGACTGCAGACAGGGTGTGGGATGAAGGAGGGACGGAGATGCAAACATAGCTGGGTAGTGGGTCATGACAGGCCAGGGGTGACCATTTCCCTGCTCAGACCTGTGGGAGCACTTCCACAGCGGGAGAGCAGCAGCTCAGACCTGTGGGAGCACTTCCACAGCGGGAGAGAGCAGCTCAGACCTGTGGGAGCACTTCCACAGTGGGAGAGCAACAGCTAAGACCTGTGGGAGCACCTCCACAGCGGGAGAGCAGCAGCTCAGACCTGTGGAGCACTTCCACAGCGGGAGAGCAGCAGCTCAGACCTGTGGGAGCTCTTCCACAGTGGGAGAGCAGGGGATTTCAGCCTGTGCTGTCACCACAGGATGCAGGGTAGAGGACAGGTTGGGAGGGAGAGTATACTAAGAGTACTACTACAGGAATTGTGTTGAACTTTCATGGTACAGAGAAAGAGCTGTCAATCAGAGGAGAGCACTCTGATGGAGACAATGGATTCTGAGGGGGATGTAAACAAGTTCTGTTGCAAACACAAGCTTAGTAAGCTGAGTTTTGGGTCTCTGCGTGATGCATAGATGACCCAAAGTTGCTCAGTGGGCTAATGATACCTATCTGTTTCACATCACACCTGTATACATGAGCCTTTATGAATGTGGCTTGATGATGAGGACTTAACAATGGCAGTTGGTCTTCAGTGTCCATGAGGGATCCATTTTAGGACTCTTTGTAGGTATTGATGTCTGTGGATGCTCAAGAGTAATATGTGCATATGACCTGCGTATATCCTCCTATATCCTCTAAATCATCTCCAGATGACTTGTAACCACTGGTACAATGTAAATACTATGTAAATCACTGTTACACTAAATTGTTTTTGGAATAGTGACAATAAAAAGTCAGTACATGTTCAATACAGGCATAGTTGTTTTCAGCATATTCTGGATTCGTGGTTGGTCGGATCCTCAGACGTGGGCTGGAGGGCTGGCTAGGAAACCTTACAAAAAGCCCTTCTTAGAACTTATGTGTGAGTAAATGGATCAGACTAAAACATAGACTTTTAACCCATTCAAAACCGAGTGTTGTATGAGTCGGGTTCTCTCCCTCAGCTGGCAGCTTCATGTCCAGGAGAGGAGAGAACTTTGGACTGCTCAGATTTCATAATTTTCATGTAGCTTATCATATATAGAGTGACAATGCTGGGCAAAATTTGATATCAATCCTTTTCTTTTGGATAAGGGTTTGCAAGAGTGGCGGGGGCTGACTTCATCTCCAAATCATCCATTCTGGCTTCATCAGTGGGGGCCTGTGGTCTCATTAAGTAAAATGGCTCATTCAGTACTTTGTGCCAGTCACTCTGTCCCTCTGTTTCCATCCTCAAGTCATCCCATACTCTTGCTCATATCCTGCCAACCAGCAGGCCCTGGAGACAGAGGTAAGCAGAGGGACAGGAGGGACAGTGTGAGGTAGAACTCACTAATGAATGCTGGGCACGTAGGTGAGGGAGAGTCTGGAGTCCCCGGACTGCCCCAGAGGGTGGAAGTGAATCAGGCTACAGTTGAAGGCTGAGGCCAGGTGTGCGATGATGTAGCAGCAACTGAAGATTTCCAGCTTGACCTGGTTCCTCAGCAGTTTGCTGGGTCATTGGGTAGCTCACTTAGCTCTAATGGCCAGGCTATTGTGTGGGCACACTTCTTTTCAGAAGGGACCCAGACAAAGGCTTAATCCCCTGCACTTTCACTTTCAGACACAAGGGCTTTTGTCTGAAGATCTTCTACATGCAAATAATAACTTTGGAGCAGTTAAACAAATCCCCTAGTAACCCATCAGGGCCTGTGTGTGTGTCTTTATAATCTGCTGAGGCTGTGGAGGAGATAAAGCCAAAGGAGATGTCTTGCTGGGGATGGGGGTGGGGGGGGGAGTGGGGGGAGTGGAGTGCCTGAGTGCCCACTCAGGCACTCCTGGCCAGGTGACAACACCTGGCTCTGACTCCTTTCAACACATGTGCCAAGCAGGGATGAGGATCAGGAGGGGCATCTGGGCACCTATCGTGGAGAGAAAGAGACACATGACGGGAGAGAAAGAGCAGGAGACGTGCATCCTGAGGTGACTCAGGTACTTCCCTCATGGTCCCTGACATCTGGTAGTAAACACAGAGAAGGAAACGAAGGAGGAAAGGGTCACTCTAAGTAATTCCAGGGAGCTGTTTCCCTAGCCAGCACTAGTTCTCCTAGAGCCAGCACTTCAAAGGCTCTCCAGTCGCCTGTCAGCTGCAGAACTGCTCTCAGTTGAGGTAAAATATTGCTCGGATGGTGAAGCGTAAGTGTTGGAAGGAGGAGGTGATAGCGCTAAGCCAAGGGAAGAAAGGAGATGGGGAGTGATACTCCAGGAGGGAGACGTGCTTAGGGAGCAGCGGGACCATTTTGGCCTGAGCCTAGAAGGTAAAAATATCACAAGAGGCGAGCTGATGTCTTCTGGCTGAGAGATGAAAGCTGGTGCGTTTGGAAGGCTGTCACGACCTATTTTAAAAGGCAGCCATCCTCCAAATGGATGCACATCACCAGTGAGTGGGACTGCACAAAGTGCATGGAGTGAGACAGTAGACCTGCAGGCACATGCGGCGTTCGTGTGAGGCAGTGGAAGAAGCGTGTGCACACACGGCAGTTTGGGTTCTTTCCTCCCGAAGATTAGTGACGGGTGGGTGGGGCAGGAACGGAGGCCAGCGGGATCTGAGGCTCACAGGAGTCCTTCGGACATTCGATGGAATATTCAGAGGTCAATACCCGCTCTGTGCAGAGTCCGCTGGTGAAAGGGCAGACGATGAGATGGTGAGCTTCAAAGGCAGACGTCAAGTGCTTCACTCAGCATGGAGAAGTGGGCCTCAGCAAGAACACATCTTGTGCACTGGAAAAATGATCAAAGCAATAAAAAGGCCACTGAAATGCCAGAATCCAGGACCGTGGCATTTTCAACCAAGACGAAAAGACAGACTGGCAGGGTGATGAGCTCAATCGAGTAAACACCCCCAAACGAGGGATGGTGACCATTAGGTCACTTCCATGGGGAAATTTAGTTGTGGTTTGGGGAGCATGGGCCTTATTGAAGCCTCTCTCCATTTGAACTACAGAGCATCGATGACATCAGGATGATGAAGGCCTGATGGGAGCAGCCCAGAGCCCTGTGGGGAAGGCTGGACTCCCAAGGACTCATTTCAGCCTCTGACTAATCAGTTCTCTCTCCTAGCTGCTTTGCTCTGCTTTTACTTAATTCAACTTTCTCTTGAAGTCAATTGATGGATTTGGTGACGTCACCAAGAGTCAGAGGACTTGGATGATGTCACATTTGGTAAGGCTTAGTCTGGATGACGGATGTGGCGGTACATATGTCAGAACCGTGGGAAAGTCGGAGGCACTGGAGGTGCAGGGTCTCTAAGACCCCAGAGAGGTCCCAGCTCCTCTGCCAATGGGGACCCGGGAGAGAAAAGAAATAATCAGGTGGTGGCGGCTGAACCTGTGCTGCAGAGGACCCAGGAAGCCCTCAGAGATGAGTGGGCAAGGTTTCCATGATAAGCATCCCTCCCTCAGAAAGCAGTGCTTTGAGAGGCCGTGAGGCAAGTGTTCCAGCACTGAGCTCTACCTCAGCCGGAGAGGGAAAAGCCTCCTCATTGTGCCCTGTTGACTAGCTCTCAGGTGGGGGATCCTGGAGGGCATTTCAGAAGGGACAGTCAGATGCCCCAGCTCCCCACTCAGACCTTTCTCAGAGGTGGCAGGACCCAGGCCCTACAGATGTTTGTCACTGGAGGGGCCTGGCACACTCCTGCTTGAGGGAGCACCTACAGTGCAGCTCGTGACCTTGTGGAAGGTCATCCTTGCTAGAGACGAGCACACTCTTATTTCCAACCCACAGTGTCATCTCCAGCATGCGCCCAGGTGTCATCCTCATCAAAACCAGAGAATGCCCAGAGAGATGGCTAAGTAATAAGAACGCTGGCTGATTTTCCAGAGGACACAGGTTCAACTCCTAGCACACACGCCGAGGCTTACGATTGTCTGCAACTCACTTTCCAGGGGATCTGATATTTCCTCTGGCCGACACAGGCACCAGGCGCTCATGTGATACAGACATCTTTTTCTTTCCATTTTCCTTTTTGTCTTTCAGCAATGCACTCTGCCAATCCCCATGCGCAATGCTCTGCCCACATTCCCATGTTATACACAAGTGCCCACCTGTGTACACATAGCTTCCATGGCCTGTCCCCAGAGAGCTCAGTACTGACTGCTGACATGGGGTATATAAAAGACCAAAGGCTCAGGGATACAGATAATATCAGGGTACTTTTTCCTGAGCACAGGGTCATTCTACAGCCAGGCATCTCACAGAGCCACCAGTAACAGTGAATGAATAGAAGAGAAAGAGGCGGTTGCTGTCCATGAAGAGGTGCCTGGCTTTTGGTGCAGGATGAGATACAAACAAAACAGCTATGTACATTAAAACCAAACCAAACCAAACCAAACCCTCGAAGAGAGAAGACTTGAAGCCATTATAGTTGTGCTGGATCCTTGAGCATTTCCATCCCAGAGCTGAGAAGTCCTGGAGGGCCAGCTAACTTGAAGAGATCACACTCTGGCACCTTCTCACCATTTCCCATCATGGGTGTGTGGTACCCTGCCTGTCTCTTGTGTGCAAGTGGAACCATTCAAAGCAAGGAAGAGAACAAATGAGTGGTAGAGAGCTTGGCACACATGTACTTTTCAACACAGGATAGACATCCATAATCCAGACCTGCCTGGGCAACTCATTCTCCTCAACCACTGTTTCATGACTTTTATTTATTTTAAATTGTTTTTCATTTTACATACCAACCACAGTTCCCCCTTCCTCCTCTCCTCCCACTCCTTCCCCCCAGCTCCCCTACCACCACACCCCACATCTACTCCTCAAAGAGGGTAAAGCATCCCATGGGAAGTCAACAAAGCCTGGCATATAAGTTGAGGCAGGACCAAGCCCCTCCCCTCTGCATCAAGGCTGAGCAAGGCATCCCTCCATAGGGAATAGGCTCCAAAAAGCCAGTTCATGCACCTGAGATAAGTCATGATCCCACTGCCAGGGGGTCCCACAAACAGACTACGCCACACAACTGTCACCCACATGCAGAGGGCCTAGTTTGGTCCCATGCAGGCTTCCCAGCTGTCAGTCCAGAGTCTGTGAGCTCCCACTAGCTTGGGTCAGCTATCTCTGTGGGCTTCCCTGTTGTGATCTTGACGACGCCTTGCTCATGTGATCCCTCCTCCCTCTCTTCAACTGAACTCCAGAAGCTTGGCCCATCTGCTTCCATCAGTTATGGGATGAAGGTTCTATGATGACAATTAAGGTGGTCACCAAACTGATTACTGGAGTAGGCCAGTTCAGGCACCCTCTCCACTATTGCTAGGAATCTTAGCTGGAGTCATCCTTGTGGATTCTGGGAATTTCCCTAGTACCAGGTTTCCCCTTAACCCCATAACGGCTCCCTCTATCAAGATATCTCTTTCATTGTTCTCCCTCTCTGAACCTTCCCCAACTCAGCCATCTTGATCCCTCATGTTCCCATCCCCCCTCCCCCCTCCCAGTTTACCTAGGAGATCTTATCTATTTCTCCTTTCCAGGATGATCCATGTGTGTCCCTCTTAGGGTCCTCTTTGTTACATAACTTCCTTGGGTTGTGGATTGTAGCCTGGTTATCCTTTGCTTTACATCTAATATCCACTTAGGAGTGAGTACATACTATGTTTGTCTTTCTGGGTCTGGGTTACCTCACTCAGGATGATTTTTCTAGTTCTATCCATTTGCCTGCAAATTTCATGATGTCAATTTTTTTAAGCTAAGTAATACTCTATTGTGTAAATGTACCACATTTTCTTTATCCATTCTTCAGTTGAGGGGCATCTAGGTTGTTTTCAGGTTTTGGTTATTATGAATAATGCTGCTATGAACATAGTTGAGCAAGTGTCCTTGTGATATGGTTGGGCATTCTTTGGGTATATGCCCAAGAGGGTTTTAGCTGGGTCTTGAGGTAGATTGAGTCCCAGTTTTCTGAGAAACCATCATATTGATTTCCAAAATGTCTGTACAAGTTTGCACTCCCACCAACAGTGGAGGAGTGTTCCCCTTGCTCCACATCCTCTCCAACATAAGCTGTCATCAGTGTTTTTTTTTTTTTATTTGTTTGCTCTTTTTTTTTTTTTCCGAGACAGGGTTTCTCTGTGTAGCTTTGCGCCTTTTCCTGGAACTCACTTGGTAGCCCAGGCTGGCCTCGAACTCACAGAGATCCACCTGGCTCTGCCTCCCGAGTGCTGGGATTAAAGGTGTGCCACCGCCTGGCTTGTTTTTTTTTTTTTTTTTAATCTTAGCCATTCTGACAGGTGTAAGATGTATCTGAGTTGTTTTGATTTGAATTTCCCTGATGACTAAGGATGTTAAGCAATTCCTTAAATGACTTTCAGTCATTTGAGATTCTTCTGTTGAGAATTCTTTGTTCAGATCTGCACCCCATTTTTTAATTGGATTATTTGGTATTTTAACATCTAGTTTCTTGAGTTTTTAAATATATTTTGGAGATCAGCCCTCTGTCAGATGTGGGGTTGGTGAAGATCTTTTCCCATTAAAACAGTATATGGGAGTGAGAGAGAAGGCTCAGTGGCTAATGGCCCTGACTGCTGTTCCAGAGGACCCTGGTTTGATTCCCAGCACCCACATGGCTGCTCACAATCACCTGTAGCTCCAGTTCCAGGGGATCCAGTGCCCTCTTCTGGCCTCCATGGGCACCAGGTACACATGTGGTACACAGATATACTTGCAGGTAAAACATGTACATCAAATAAAAAAAATTAATTGGCTCATTTAAAAAAATAAGAATTTTTAAAGGTTACTAAAAACTTTTTCTCCAACTTCTTCTCTTCTGCAAATTATTTTTATCTTTTATAATTCAGTAATATAAATAATAAGTTTTCAACATAGTTTTCCTCTGGGTCCCTTTTGGATATTAGTGTATTTCTTGAATTTTTCCCAATTGACTTAAGTTGTTTATGAAATGTTTAAAATTTCTAAAAAGCTGAATAGAGGTTTGTTTGTTTGTTTGTTTGTTTGTTTGTTTGAGGCAGAGTTTCTGCTACAAGCTCAGAACCCCAGGGCTCTATAGATCTGAAGTTACTACAGCTTTCCACTAGACTCAAGATATGGGCAAGGTTGGGGTAGTTGGAGGAAAATCTATTTCTCTGGCCTTTTTCAGCTTCTAGAAGCTTCTCACTTTCTTTGGCTCATAGCCCCTTCCTCTGTCTTCAACATCAGCACAGCTGCATTTCTCTGACCCTCTGCTATCACATCTGGTTTGTTGATGACAGACAGAAACCGCTCTAGGTTTCCTTTGTTGATGGTGGCTTGTTGTTATTTTCTGTTTGTTTTGAAAAAAGATCTGAAAATGTATTCAGATCGGCCTCTGGCTTCAGGTGTTGTCTCGGCTTCCTGGAGTGTTAAGATTGTAAGTGTGAGCCACCACACTAAGCTGTTTTTGTAAGGATACATACAATTAGAGTAGGTTTACCCAGCTAATTCAGTTAGGTATCTGCAGCCCAAGGTTTTTAAATGCACCCTCAGAGCCTCGGTGGGGCTTAGGAGGCAGACAGATAGACACAGAGTATGTCAACAACTGTGGCTCAACACAGAGTATGTCCACATTGTGGCTCAACAGTATGGGCTGATACAATCAAGAGTCATAGAAGCTGGTGAGGCAGAAAGTGGGGAGGTCATTCCACACTGAGAGGAAGAAGTGTGGGATGCTGAGTGAACGGGGGTCACCTTGAGATCAGTTAGCTTTGTCAACCAGAGCTTTCTAAAGGAAGATTGTAGATATAGACACATACAAGCAAGGTATAGATGCTCATTTCCTTATTTGAACCCACATACAGGACCTTTTCACAGCCCCGGCATCTCTCTCCTCCCTCAGGGGCTCCTTAGGAACTGCAGCAGGCAGCCTCATTTGGTTTTCTGCCTACATTAGTTAGGTCTCTTCTCACCATGACAAATTGCCTGGTGGAGGAGGAAGGGTTTTTTCTGGCTCACGATTTCTAGCAGAGAAGGTGGGGTACAGTGACTCGTTGACAGTGGGAGCATGTGGCAGAGCCCGAGACAGGAAGAGTCAGGAACTACATGCTCCCAAGGGCCCACCCTCAGTCAACTTCCTCCTGCTATGTCCTACATCCTGAAGTGTACAGCCTCCCAAGACAGTGCCACAAGCTCCAGGCTAGGTGTTCAAATACATGGCATTTTAGACTCAAGCCTGTAGAGCGGCGGTCTGATGAGATACCCCTTTACATGTTGGTGAGGACCTTTGTACTATCATGTGGCTTCTCAATGACTGACTAGAGATTTTCATGCTCCTTGATGGCTGGCTCCTCCAGCCTCATCAAGTTGGAGTCTTCCTTAATTTTCTGCCTAAAACAGTGTCCATGGACGTATGCATGTATGTGGGTATTGATCATCCGTCTATCTATCTATCTATCTATCTATCTATCTATCTATCTATCTATCTATCTATCTATCATCTTTCTATCTATCCATCCACCTATCAATCCTCTATTCATCTATATATACCTATCTCTCCTCTATAGCTTTATATAACCCACATGCCTACTTGATTGTATGATCTGGGCTTACTTGCCTCCCAAGAATCTCTACAAATGTATTTCTGAAGCTTGCCCTGATTTTTCCTAACTTTTCCTGACTGAATAGACAGGGATTCCCTACTGTAGACAAACCTGGGAAGGACCATTTCTTTTTGCTCTCACATTATTTAGCACACCTTCCAGGTGAGTCTTACAGAATCTTATCACATAGCCAGAGTGAGCATCTGAGTCCTTCTGACTCAAGCATGTGTTTCCTCCACACTGTGATGACCACCATGCTCCTGGTGAGGACATGCATGCACATAGACACACCCACACACATGCACACATGCATGCACATGCTCAGATGCATACATACTCACATATCCACTTTAAAAATAGCATAGCAGATAGACATTAAAGCCGTGCCTAATGAAATGCCAACGGTCTATGCCGATGGAGTTGCCAGGAGGATTTCACAACAAAGACAAAGGAAGAATTGGCAGGAAAGGAGCAAATGTGTGGTCTGTTCCCTACCATGAGGCTGTACACGTCAGAGCTCCTTAGCACAGGCCAAGAACTTCCAAGCATGACTTTCAACTTGACCCACATCTCTAGAGTCTGAGGATGCCTCCCAGGGGCTGCAGTTGCCTGTGTATGAACTCTCCCTCTCAGCTGACTTTGCAGAGGCGTGCTCATTGGGAGCCTAGTGAGGCCCTTTGGAAAGCCCCAACTGGATGCCAGATAATCTGAGGATTCCCACTTCTACTCTGCTCTTCAGAGTAGACTTGTGGTGACACGGGTCCATCTCAACCCTTCCTGTGAGTCTCTTCCTGTTCCTTCATGCTGTTTCTGTTGCCTCCCAGGGTATGAGCTACACAATGAGCAGGAAGGCCCTAGGGAGGCTGCCTCTGCATTTTAGTTTAAGAACAGAGACAGGTTGCTATTTTTAGCTTTGCATGGGAAAGTCCAAGGGAGCAGGGAGAGCGTGGATCTGCCAGAAATCCCTTTCTGGGATGGCTGCCATCTCCACTGATATGGGCAAGAGAGGTAGTGATGTCTCTGACACTCTAATGATACCACAACACCCCCCTGGGGCACCTGGACCAGTCACCTTGGAGAACTGGATTTCTCTTGGTAGGACAGACATTCTCTGCCTGCTTCAGGCTAAGGGGAGTGGGTGAGAAGGCAGAGTAAGAGTCACTATTCTCTGAAAATAGGGAATGTGAATATGACCAATGCCAATGAGGAGTGTTGAGGGGGGAAGATGAGCATCATGTCTAGAGGGACAGCTAGGTATTGCTGAGGGAGCTGCCTATGGCGCAGAGCAGAAGATGGCTCAGCATGAAGGATGAGAACCAACCACGGGTGACAGAAGGAAGCACCAAAAGATAGAGCAAGTGTGGAGACCGAAGACTGGACAGGCCAACCAAGGGTCCCACGGAAGAACAAGAACAAGAGAAGTTTTGTTTTGGACCTGAAAAGCTGGACTGTGTTGGGGGTCAGGCACAAGCAGAGGGAGCTGGAGAGGCGTTGTGAGGTCAGGGAGCCTGTGGACAGGCACTGCTTCAGCTGATGGGCCGGGCTGGGCCTGAGGGAAGAAGAGCAGTGAGGAAAGGGGGTGAGAGGGCTTCAGTCCCTCCGTGACGTCTCTCCGAGCAGGCTCAGCCCACTGCTCCACCTCCCCTGTCTCAGATCCCCCGCCACATGCCACAGGCCAAGACAGCTGCTCCCCTGTGTCATGGAGAGAACATTGCACTCTCTGGAACCCTTGTGATGTCCCGTACTGGGGGAGATGCTACCTACCTTCATATACGATGGCCC
>CABHPR010144410.1:18477-49140 GCA_902168415.1 Peromyscus melanophrys | reverse complement strand
AATAAATAAATAAATAAATAAATAAATAAATAAATAAATAATAGTTTTCTATCAGGCAGAAAGCACACTTGTCTTTCTCTCAGATGAACACTCTGAAGTTTACTGGATGGACAGAAATTACACTATCTACAAAAACCAACTATCTGGAGACTAAAGGAAAGAGATGAAATACAAATATTTTTCCCAAGAGATGCAACATCGTAAAGTACTTGGTACAAAACTGACGCTCCCAATTCCTTCTGTCTAATGCAGCCTACAGCAAACAAGGAGCAGCAGGAAAAACACAATGCCAATTCCATGAAGCTCTTTGCCAGTCTCACCGGCCTTTTGAAATTCTACAATTTTTCAAAATTCCAACTTGGGCCTAAAAAAAGATCACTGCAAAGAAATAAAATGTGAAACAAATGTAAATTTCTGTCTTTCTTCAGACTGGTAGTTTTGAATAACTGCACTCAGGAGAAAAGAAAAAATTTTGCCACAATATCAATTTAAAAAAAAGATAAATGCAAAAACCATACAGGATGAGGTGATAAGGAGTAGAGACACAGCTTTGTGGAAAACTTCTTTAACACCAGGCGGCATGAGGATCAACTCTGAGGAACAACAGATGGGGGAGGGGAGGGAAGCAGAGAGGGAAGAATGCCAATGTGATAATGCAAAAAACCTGAATCAGCCCAAAACGAAGCACAGGAGGAGAAAGTAAACTTCAGCGACCACCACTTCCCTACAGAGCACAGTCTGAACTCAGCATCAACAACCTGGCCGTGCCGCAAAATCTGTATAGGCGCAGGTTCATGGAAAGTACTCACCCATGAGGGCTGGGAATTGCCGGAAGCAGCTTTACCAGGAGAGAAAAGTGGGAGGATTGGGCCTGAAGGCTCCCAGTGGGGGGCACACTTCAAGTGCATGTGGGCATAGGCATTGCTGGGCCAGACACCACCTTCCGCTGGAGCTGCACAGCACCAGGGAAAAATCCAGGGGCTGGAGCCGCAAAGGAGCTACTATCCCAAACCCACCACCCAGGATTCCAGGAGCCCTAGCTACACTCACCATTTCCTACTTCTGGTGTGTCTAGGTAACTTCTCAAAGGGAACTACAGTCAGCAGGACACACTATCGTCCAAAAGAAGTCCTCCATAGGATTCCCTCTCCTAAGCTAAGGTTGAAAAGGTTCTCTGGGATGCACGCTATGACTAACTATGCTACTCATTGGACAGTTCATTCCTTTAATTCTACTCAACCTGCCCCCTCAGCCTAAAGGATCTAAAACTTTTTTTTTCTTTTTCTTTTCGAGACAGGGTTTCTCTGTGTAGTTTTGCGCCTTTCCTGGAACTCACTTTGTAGCCCAGGCTGGCCTTGAACTCAGAGATCTGCCTGCCTCTGCCTCCCGAGTGCTGGGATTAAAGGCGCGCACCACCACCGCCCGGCAGGATCTAGAACTTTTAGGAAATACCTGGTTCAAGCCTTAGGTGCAAGCACTCTTGAGGAAGGCAGACTTCTGTGAATGTAAAGCCATTCAGGGATATATGGTGAGAACCTGACTCAAACACCAAACGAGCATTCCAGACACAGTGGCAGGCGTTTTTAACCCCAGAAATCCTGAAGCCTAAGCAAGAAAGTCACTAAACTGGGGGCTCACCTTGTCCAGAGAACAAGTTTCAGGACAGCCAATACTACCCAAAGAATGCCTGTCTCAAAAGCCAAAACAAACAATCAAGTAAAGTAAGAAAACAACAAGAATGAAATCAAGAAAACACAAACACCTTAACATATTACACTCTGGGATAAACCTATTCCATTTTAGGATTTCATTCATGGTAAGAACATGCTCTGGGATTTGGGATGCACTCACTTACTTCCTTGCATACTCAGTATTCCCCATCTGCCTTCCCTTAAAGTTAGAGCCTTACATTTTTCCTGTACATTCCAATCTCTGCTCCACCTTGACATTCTCCCCCATACAACAGGACTTCAGGGTAGGAGCAGGACCCAGGTAGATTCCAACACAGAAACCACAAACAAGGCTTGACAGGAACCCTCAAAGATTGGGATGAGGCGGAAGCCCACCCTGCCTGGAACCCTATGTTTCAATGTATCCCTTTTATGCCAATACCATTAAAACACATCAACAATGGAATATAATTACTCAATGGATAGGTAAAATAGATATGCATGCAATGAGTATTCCATTAAGGATTTAGAGTTAGAAAAGCAACACTTGTACTTCAGAAAAGGTTGTCATTGCCCAGGGATATGAAGAAATCTTCCATTAACTAGAGTAAATAGTCCCAATTTTCAGGGTCATTCTGACTGCTAAGAAAGAGCCCAACAATGGTCATTGTCTAGTGATGATGCAGACACACTAAATGATTAACTTTGAGACCTCATCATCCTGCTATTGCTTCCAGGATCATAAAATAATTCCCTCAACATCATAATATTCACTAGAGTAATAACGTCACACTAATGCACATTAACGTTTATTTATTTCATTTCAGGAGAATGGGTATTTTTCCCCTGTTTTTTGCCAAATTCAAGAGAAGACTTGGAGTTTTCAATTCTAGAAATTGGCTTGAATCCCTGCATTACAGGGAGTTTAGTTTGAATTGTTTCACATCCCAAATACTCACATTTTATGAGTTTTAAGTAAAACATTTATGTGATTTTTTTTCCCACGCATGATGATGTCATCATGCCTCGCACTGGCGGTCGCGGGAATCGAACTCGCCACCTCTGCTGCCGCGGGCCGGCCGCCTAACCTCAGAGCCACCTCTCCGGGTCCATTTATGTGATATTAACATAATTATTCCAATCCTTTTTCTGAGAAAGAACAGGGGCTTCCAGAAATGTCATGGCCCATGTTTACTTAAGGAGGAAGATAGCTTCTGTGATGGGGGGGGCTATGATGACCTGTTGGATTATGAAAACAAAACAAAAAAAACAGCTGGGGACTATGTATTAAGAATGTGGTGAGAAGCAAATAACCATTTGGAGAAAGTATCTGATTGTGGAATAGATGGAAAGGGAGTTTGGAGTTTTAACAATTGAGTAGCAATGGCATTGAAGGAAAAACAAGAAAATCAGGACATAGAAAATGATATAATTCCTGATAGATTTATATAGACACATCTAAAGGGATAAATGTAGAGCAAATCTATTTATCTACTTGGGGCAGCTGTGATTGTCCTATCAGGTGTATTACTCCATCTCAAACAGGACATCACTGGGAGGAAAGCCTGTTTAAGACCAGAGTTATCATTTGTCCTTGTCAAATTCTAGGTTAGTTTTTTTTTTTAATACCAATCATTTGAATCTTTAACTGTACTTTCCATCTGGGATTATTTATTATTTTATCCTATAATAATTTAACAAAATTATCTATTATTATTATTTTGTGATTATTATTGTTATTAAAAATATTGTTATTTGTTGTTCTTGTTATGGCTGCTGCTGTTAATGCAGTCCTCAAATCCAGTCATTGAGTTATTGGGTATTTAGGATTAGTCCCTATCTCCTTTAGACTTTTATCAGTGATTTGCCTAATGAAAAAGTCAGGGTCTGTACTGACTATATGGCTCCTTGTGGGGACACTGATGGCATTTTCCCTCCATCTTGACTCTCCTCCACTGTGCAAAATGTACATTGCTTAGTTCCAACCTCTGGTTCTTCCTTCTCACAGCCTCTCTGATCTACAGAACAGGAGACTTACCAGAGTCAGAGGATATTTCAAGGTGTCCTGTAATCCCATGGGACTTAGTTGACCTGGAGAGAGGATCCAAAATATTATTCTTCTGGTCCTTGTGCACATTGGTTCAGGTTCCCAAGCATGAGTACTTGTTGCTGATTGTTGAGGCATGAGTATGTGGGTTCATGAGGATCCATGGAAAGAAGACTCAGAGGCATCTTAAGAATGAATCTAGCCTTTCATGGCTGCAGGGGGTCTAGCCTCAAAGGACTGAAGCACTTTCTCTCTGCCTAGGGCATTTTTATTTCTTTCTATTAAAGTTTAGACAGTTAATTTCCATATGCTCAAAACAACCTGAAAGGAGCTCCCAAAGATACAATGCCAAGTGCAAATTACTTGATTTCTCAGGTACCACGGTTTTCCAGGTTTTCTGAACCAAGTTTTGCATAGGCCTTTGATCCTTGGGAGACTCTCTGATCCTTGACTCTCAGGCAAGATTCACATAGGGCGATAAGAGAAACAAAAGGTATAAGAGAAACAAAAGGTGTGGTTAAACAAAGCAAGGATAAGAGCTAGGTGCTACTCTTTGGAACCAGGTCAGGAGTTCAGCAGGAATGCAGCCACAAGTACTGAACATTATGAAGGACAGGTGATACAGTATTGAAGAAATCCTGTTTGAAAATTTAGCGGTAGAGGCTACAGTGAGGTTACAGTGCTGAAGAGCCCTTATTGCTCTTACATAGGACATGGGTTCTTGTGGGAGCCCGTTTCAGGTTCCTCATGGCTTTACCCAGCAGGTCTGCATAGAGAGGATGATTAGGACCACAGGCCTGAGTGCAGGTGTCTGAGATGGTCTGCACTTGACTGTGCTGGGGGGGAGGTCTTTTGCTCCACCCCCTTGGCGTCTCTATAAATACCCTGGGGCAGAGACAGTCAGGGCCCGTTGGAAAAGGTTTCAGGCCCTCTCGAGGCTATCCTTTATTTTCTATCTGTTTATTTCCACAATATAAATCCTTCTATCTAATATTTCCTGCTGCTCACACTCAAGAAAACTCTGGGGAGCTGTGGGATTGGTGAGTAAATGCCCCACAGAATGGCACCATGAACAGGGACTAAAGAAAAAAAAGGGACTAAAGACAAAAAAGGGGGGGACCAAAAGAAAAGGACTAAAGACAAAAAAAGGGGTGTAAGGAGTCTGTCCTTAATTATGTCATTAGCCTGCGACGGTGTCCCAACCTAAAAAGCAGGTGGGCCCTCTATGCATCCCTCTCTTTCCTTTCCACTCCTTCCTTCTGTCTGGACTTCCTTCTTCTCTTTCCTCTCTCTCTCTCTCTCTCTCTCTCTCTCTCCCTTCCTCCCTCTCTTCCTCTCTGCCTCCCCCAAAAGCTCTAAAAAGGTAACCATGGCCTGTGATTCCTCCTCCAGCACATTCCTCTGTCGGCATAGCCACCACAGGCGGTGGCCAGCCACGAGTAGCATGCCGCATAACCAACATTGGTGCCGTTCAGACTTGGATACACCACCGAGCACCAAGGACCTGCTGTGACCACTGCCGCCTGCTGCCTCCTCCTCCATCCAGCGAGACTGCGAGACCTTGAGTGCTCACGCATCCCTTGCCACCTCCGCTGGACCCCCACACAGCTACCACTACTGATATCTCCATGATTCTTCACAGTGAGTCTGCCATTCTTGCGGCTGTAGTCTGAGCTATATTCTTTGTGATGGACACCCCAGAGGTTGTCCTCAGGCTGTACTGGCAACTGCAGGCACATTTTTGCTCCTGACGAGGAGGTAAATGGTGTCTAGGGTTCAACGGTGGACCAACTACAGTACAGTCGCAGCCCTCACGATCCCTTGACGAAGAGGACTCGTGACTTGAGCTGATTCATAGATCTCTCTCCACTCTCGGGGATGCCTGAGATTGTAGTCTGATCCCTGTTTGTTATTTTAATTTTTTATTTTTCTCTCATGAGACAAATAAATAGCCATGAGACAAAGGGGTGGATACGATACATTTACCACCTACATTGGCGGATAGGGGTGGACACCAGTAAACCTGGCCACATAACATCGTAAACCTGGCTGCATACAGCGTCGTGGGAACTTCTGCCAGTGAATGGGCAAATAAGAGTTACTTTATTCCCAAGCTTTCTACTAAAGCTCTAAACCCTTCTCCTTCCCCACTTCTGCATTTGCTACATGCAACCTTTTCTGTCTGATGTCCGCCGGCAATGGGCGGGCTCAAATGGGCAGGCTTGGGCGGTTTCTATGACTCCGCCCTAACTCACCTTAACTCCACCCACTCATTCTCAAGCATCATACGCTTTTCTCTTCCCAGTTCCCTGTTCTAACTCACTGTTCAGCCAATGATACAGGACCACCACAGAACCAGAGTCCAGAGACCATCAACATCTTGTCAAACAAAAGGTTCCCAGCCACAGCCAAGAGGGATACATGTCTCCAGAGCAAACGGATGACAGACAACATTCCACAATGCCTGTCTACCTCGGAAAACGCCCCTTCTCCATTCCCCCAAGAGCCAACTGACGTCCAAAAGTCAGCTGGAAGCAGTTTTTGAGAGGAACGACGCCCCTATTCCCATCTACCTGCTTTTTTATAATAAGTGAAAGTCTGGGATGTAAGGATTCGGTCCTTAATTACATCATCAGCCTGCGATGGTGTCCCAGCCTAAAAAGTCGGTGGGCCCTCTGTGCGTTTCTTTTCCTCTCTTTCCTTTCCACTCCTTCCTTCCATCTGTCTTCTTCTCTCCCTCTCTCTCTCTCCTCTTCCCTTTCCTCTCTCTCTCTCCCTCTCTCCCTCTCTCTCTCCCTCTCCCCCCCTCTCTCCCTCTCTCCCAATAAAGCTCTAAAAAGGTAACCATGGCCTGTGATTCTTCCAATCAGCACTCTCCTCCGCCGGCACGAGGAGCAGCACCACAGCATAACCAACAAGGGGGACTAAAGACAAATTCACAGGGACTAAAGACAAAGTAATAGGGACTATAGAAAAAGGAAAATAATAGTTTTATTACAGAGTTTTTGGCAAAAGTGCTGAGTCAGCCCTGCCAGTGGAAAGCGGCATTCCAGTGTTATGGGAAAAAAAAAAAATATATATATATATATTATTGAGGGGCAGGGGTTTTATCCTCAAGAGAAAAGGAAAATGGACTGGAAGGATGTCCGATGCAGTGCAAAATTCTCTTCTGTCAAAATTTTCTATCTTCTATCCCTTTCTCAATTTCTATCTGTGAAAAATAAGTATAAAGTATAGGGTAGTAATATAGTGTAGGAAAAACTTAGAAGTGTAAGATCATGTAGAAAAAGATAAGTAAGGCAACTGGACAGAAAAACTCAATTTTCTAACTATGGGGGCTATGAACACAAACTGGGAAAAATCTTTTTTTGGGCTTTACGGGTAGTAAAAAAGCTCTTCTTTGAGCTCATGGGGAAGAAAAAGTTTCCTATGGAAGCTTTTGATCTGAGGACAGCTGAAATGCTAAGTCCAAGCAGTAGGAGAAAGTGATTTCTCCCTGAGGCAAAAATGAGGGTGTAAAAAGCCAAAAAGCTTAAAGTTCAGAAGTTTTGGGAAAAATTGGTCTTTCTCTCTTAGGAAAAAAATCTCTCTCTTAAACTAAAAAGCTTTTCTTGGAAAATTTGGGGGAAAAATCTCTTTAAAAAGCCTTAATATTTCTTAAAAAACTTAAAAACTAAAGCCTCTAACTTTCTCTCTCAGAAGGACGAGATTAGAATCACTTGAAGATATTAGTATGAGGATTGCCTGTGATTAGCTCTAAGGGAAAACAACAAACTTCTTAAGACAGCAAAACCTCTCTAAGTTCTCTTTCAAGATTTAAAAATCCTCCCTGCAATTCAGGAGGCAAGGATGGAGTTCCTAAAAACCTCTTCTAAGCTCTGTCTCTTCAAGCTAGTAAAAGACAGTGGGTCAGAGTACCCTGAGGGAAACTCTTGGGAGAGTGCAGGTAAAGAGCTACAGGGAGCCCAAAAGGGCAGGAAACTTTACCTGAGAAAAGCAAAAAAAAAAAAGCCAAGCTTTGTCAGGGACCAAACATGAACCATGGAAAAGTACTAGCTAGGCCAGAGAACAAGCCACAGGCCCTAAACCAGATGCCCTCAAAGATAAAGAACATTCCGTGGTCAGGTAGCATAGCAACAGAACAAAAATAGGCCCTGACCAGTGACCTTATCACCTAGCACAACATCCTGCAGCCTCACGACCTGCACGTCTCCCCTCAACTGCATGTCCGGCATGTCCTGCACCCCTTCCCTCCTTCCTGCCCCCTCCCCCTCTCATGCTATATAAGCCTTGCTGAGGAGAATAAAATTTGCAGCTTAATCAGAACCCTGTCTTGCTGTCTTCCTTTGTGTCTCCCTGTCCCTTTCATTCTCTCCCGCCCCCGTTGACACCCCGCTGGCCGGGGCAACTGGCACCCAATGTGGTGGCTCGACCCTCGCCTCTTTGGGAGCTGAACGTTCTTCTCCAGGAAAGCCAAGACGTCTGATGGAGATATTTTTGCTGATCGCCCATTGAGACTGCCTGACTCGACGCCCTTTCTTGACTATCTGGAGGAGAACAAGAAGGATGAGTTTAGTCTAAACTTCAGACTTAACCATGGGACAGGGAAGTTCTTCCCATGAACTTTTCATTAAGGGCGTTAAAGAGGCCCTCAAGACACGAGGGATAAGGGTTCGTAAAAAAGACCTCAACAAATTCTTTAGTCACTTAGAGGACTGTTGTCCCTGGTTTCCCCAAGAAGGGACGATTGATGAAAAACGCTGGAAAAGGGTGGGCGACTGCCTTACTGACTACTACCACATCTTTGGCCCAGACAAAGTTCCTGTTGTAACCTTTTCCTATTGGAACTTTGTTAACGATATCCTCAGGATCCAAAGGACCTTCCCCTCCCCTGACATTGAGTCAGTTATTTCTCAGGGACAAAAAGTCATGAAAGAACAGTCTCATCCCCCCTCTCATGCTGATTCACATCCTCCCCACCCCCCACCCCCTTTGTGAGCGCCCTCTATACAGGAGATTAAAAATACGGAGAAGGAGCCCAATCACCCCTACCTCAGTCTATCTACCCCTCCCTCCAGGGTCTTGACCTGGCCCCCCTTAACCCTGGCAATGAGGCCGGTCAAACAAAAGAGGCCGCCAAATATCATAATTCCGATTGGCCACCTCATGCGTCCTTGGCCCCCTTAACCCCCTCTCATAAAAGCCACTCCCAACAAAGACACCATACAATCTTACTTAGCCCCCTCCTTATGATGCCCCCCATTGCCCCCTTTTGTGCCCCAGTCATTGAGGCCCCTGCGGGTTCACCGCCAGTGCTCCCAATACTGACCCCCAATGATCCAGAAATCCCCCCTAATCTCGTAACAGAATTACAGCGCCTACAGGGCACACTTTGGCCGGCAGACACCTGGCCCTTCTAAAGGAACTATGCTCCCTTGATCAGGAGCTCTCTGATCTCGCCCTGGGTGCCCCAAAAACTCGGCCTTCCCCCACATTTCCCTCGCTCAAAAAACCTTGGCCACAGCCAGTTTTGGCTTTTCCCGTTACCAGGCAAGTGGATTGGATCTGCCAAGTCTGCCCGAGACGGAGGAATTGCCTCCCCTTGAAGAGGAGGAGGGAGAGCCCCCCCCCCCCATGGGGGGGAGCCTGGTTACAGGCTCCGGGGCCAATCAGGGCCCCCCACCTGGTCAGTCTTACCAAAAACTTAGCTTTTGCTTTGTTGAGCACCTTAAATCAGCCTGTGTTCAGTATGGCCCCACCACTCCCTTTACCCTTGCATTGCTTGAAAACCAGAGCGAGGCCTGGCTTACACTAAATGATTGTTATTTTTTGGCCCATGCTGCCCTGTCTGGGGGTGATTTTGTCCTATGGAAAACTGACTTTTCATAAAACTGCCACGAGATGGCCCAGCGCAACGCTGATGACCCTTCCTCAAAACACTGGACCATTAATAAACTACTTGACAAAATATTTATTCCAATCCATGATCTCACAAAGGGCAAAAGCCACCAGGAAAGTCATGTCCATGTTTGTTTACATGTCCTTATGACAAAAACGAGGTCCAGGCCACTTTTCCACCTGGCTTATTGGCCCAGGTTCAGGTCACCGGCCTTTAAGCCTGGAAATGACTTCCCCAAAAAGGCACGGCTACCACCTCATTGGCCACGGTGCGTCAGGGACCAGACGAGCCCTATAGTGATTTCATATCCCATCTCAATGATGCCGCTGAGCACCTCCTAGGCTCAGGAGAAAGCAAAAGCACATTTGTTAAACACCTCGCCTTTGAAAATGCAAACCCAGCCTGTCAGGAGGTTCTCCGCCCCCACAGAGATAGGGCCCCCCTTTCTGAGTACGTCCGCCTTTGTGCTGGAGTTGGCTCTGCTCGCGCCATAGGTTTGGCTATCGGCACAGCCCTAAAGTTGGTGGGCACCCAAGATTTGAGATCCCAACAGAGTCGCCTTTGCTTCTCCTGTAAACAACCAACATTTTGTGAGGGAATGCCCCAGGAGGATCCCTGCCCCCTCGGGGGGCACGGCCGTGATGCCCCAGCCCGGGGTCACCACTCGGCCACCACCAACCACCCCATGTCCTAGATGTGGCCGTGGCCTTCATTGGGCGAGGGAATGCAAATCTAAAACCACCAGATCATCACAAATCCCTCTCAAAAACTTTGTCTCTGTAAACAAACATGGACATGACTTTCCAGGTGGCTTTTGCCCTTTGTGAGATCATGGACTGGAATAAATATTCTACTCTTAGTTAAACCTTGTATTTTAAAATTACAAAATTTGTGTGTTCAGGATATGTAGCACTAAACTCCCTAAATGCAGGTATTCAAGCCAACTACTAGGACTGAAAATCCAAAGCCTCCTTTTGAAATTGATTAACCAGGGAACCTTGTGCTCCCTCATAGGCAGTGACTATGCCCATCATCGGTAAAGAAATAGTTATACAAGATGATTGATCATCATCCTTCTGCAGCCCCAAAAGCTTGTGGAAACCACACCACTCACAGAGGGGTTGAGTCAGAGAAGTTAGAAACTACAGGAGTTTCTAGGGATGAACATATGAAAGGCAGTGGCAGCTGAGAGACTGGGTGCCTTTAATCTACCTGAGCTTCAGTCACCCAAGGGAACATTCTTGGAAAACCCCATTTTGAGATTCTTGAAGATGGCTACTAAGTCAATGAACCATAAAAGCCCTCACTTTGCACCTCCCTTCTCCCCCCTTTTCACCACTTAGGAGCCAAGCCACAGTTGAGTTAGGCACACATTCAGGCTATTCCATATCCCCCATCTGTGTCACTGTGCAATTCATTGTAATGAGGCACAAGAGTCTGGAAACCAGCTCCCACCCTCCAGAATCAGATCACTTCACTTATAAAAATACCAAAATGCAAGTATAGATAATATTGTCCCCATTGTGCTTACTAAGGTGTTGAAATATCTTTATTTGCAGAAGAAGCAATAGAAGGCATGGTGAGCTACCAGAGTTAGTCTTAGCTGTCTCTGCTTCATCACTAGGGAAGGACCTCTGTTTCAGTTTCCTCCTGAGGCTTGTGAATGTGTTTCCACATGTGAATGTAGATGTCCCTCCTGACTTTGGGCTAGGAAACTTTTTGTTTTAACTTAAGGCTTGCTTTTTATAGGTCTTGAATCCTTTGTTGAATATTGGTTTTCTGTAATTCCATTTTTCTCTACATTCAGCGGTTATATTCCCAGGTCAGTATCTGAATTTTCTTGATAGAAAATGGATAGGTTGAGTAGCAGTAAATGGTGCACTATGCCTTTAATACTTGCACTCTGGAGGCACAGGCAGGTGATATGGGCTCCATGACAGCTTAGTGTGTTCCTGAACCGTCAGTGCTACATAATAGAGAGAAGCTGATTCAAAGGACAAAACAAACAAACCAAAAAAAAAAATAGATAGGTTGAAGTTTAAGGTGTGAAGAAGCCTCAAACATGTTTGCCTCATTCCAAATAGGAAGAAAACCAGAGCATAAAATAAGGATGCAACCACAGACAAATTTAGATAAACCTATATAAAGGGATTTATTTATTTATATATTTTTTTTTTGAGACAGGGTTTCTCTGTGTAGTTTTGGTGCCTGTCCTGGATCTCGCTCTGTAGACTAGGCTGGCCTCGAACTCACAGAGATCCACCTGCCTCTGCCTCCCGAGTGCTGGGAATAAAGGGATTTATATAGAGCATATCTTTGCATTATTCCTGGGGTGGCTGTGATTGTCCTATCCAGCATGTCAGTATATGTTATGCAGGACTTCACTGGAAGAAAGGCCAGTTTAAGACCTGAATTATCATTTGTCTGCTTCAAAAGCCTGTTAGCTTTGTTTTGTCTTATGCCAATCATTTTCATCTTTGGTTATACTTTCCTACTGGGGATGGACAAAATTAAGTATCATCATCATTGTTATTGTTTTGTTGGTTTTGTTATTCTTCCCTTTATTATAAATGTCATTGTGGTTATACCAGGTTTTGTTAAGGTCAATTTTGACCCCAGTCCTTGAGCTAGTAGGTATTTGGGAGGAGGGCCCATCGCATTTAACCTTTTACTACTGGTTTTGCGTACTGAGATGAGTCAGGTTCCCTGTTGGTCATGTGGTTCCTCTTGGAAACACTGCCTGCATTTGCCTCCATCTTGATTCTCTACTGTGTGGAATGTGCACTGCTTAGATCCAACCTCTAATTGTTGCTTCTCACAGCCTTTCTAATCTAGGGTTCAGGGGACTTACCAGAATGGAGAAAAAGTCCTATGGAAAAAGTCCGTGGGACTTAGTTGACCCAAAGATAACATCTGAAATATTATTTTTCTGGTCCTTGTCCATATTGCTAGGTTTCCCAGTATGAGTACTGAACAACCAGAAGGACAGCTGATCCAATATTGAAAAAAATACTGCTTGAAAATTGAGTTGTTAGCTGGTTGGTGGTGGAGCATGCCTTTAATCCCAGCACTTGGGAGGCAGAGGAAGATAGAGCTCAGTGAGTTTGAGACAAGCCTGGTCTATAAATTGAGTTCCAGAACAGCCAAGAATGTTACACAGAGAAACCCTGTCTCGAGAAACCAAAAGAAAAAAAAAAAGAAAAAAAAAAAAGAAAAAAGAAAGAAAAGAAAAGAAAAAAGGAAATTGAGCTGTTGGAGTTATGGTGGTGGTTCAGAGTTAAGAAAACTTATTGCTCAGGCAGAATTGAACATGTGTTCAATTTCCAGCAGCCACTTGGTGGCTCACAGCCATCCATAATTGAGTCCCAAGAGATCTGGCACCTTCTTCTGACTTCGCCAGGATCCAAGTTTGGTGAGCATACATAAATGCAGGAAAAAAAATTTTTTTGGCTTTTTTGAGACAAGGTTTCTAGGTGTAACAGCTCTGGCTATCCTAGAACTTGCTTTGTAGACACACAACTGGCCTTGAATTCACAAAGATCTGCCTGTCTCTACCTCCCAAGTGCTGGGATTAAAGGTGTCCGCCACCACCACCTGGTGGCGAAACATTCCTACACATAAAAGAAAATACATACATCTAAAAAATTTTTTAATAAAAACATTCTTTGGATGTTATATAATACTTGGCTACTGCTTGACAGTTAAAGATTTTTAAATAAACTTGAATTAATATATGACATATTTAGTGGAAACTATAAGTAATTATTTTGATGAACCATAATACTTGGGAGTATCGTTTAAGCATATTAATTTCTTAAAGGACTCTAAAATCAAAGGGCTAAGATACTTTCTCAAGCTAAGATATTTTCTCAGTCTTTACATTTTAGGAATGGCAGAGTCTAAATTATCATCTCCAAGATGATGGTATTGTCCATGATATTGAAAGTGTACCCTGGTATAGAAGATGCTGTGCCCTGAGAGCGACAAGAACATTTTAGACTTCTTATAGACTCAGAGCTGAGATAATGATTAACCAAATAACATATTGACTAATATTTTATCTAACTTGTATAAAAGGAAGCTTTAATTGCACTATGAACTAAAAGAAATTTAAGCCAACCTGGCAGTTTTAATTAAAAGATAACTTAATGATAAGCCAAAAAGTACAATGGAACCAGTAAGAAACCAGAAGCACATGTAAACAATACATATTTGCACAGGTAAAATGAAGATCATTTTAAAGACAATGTATCAGTTTTAGATTAGGCTGTTGATTAGCTCTTAGATATTCTACTAGCATTAGCAATCCTGAATCTAAAGCCTGTCCTTTTGAAAATATGATTGTAACGTAAGTAGAAAATCTTGGATGTAAAAGACATAGAGCCTAACCTGATTCTTGGGCAGACTTTAAGCAGGCTGAGGAGACACACCAGCTCAGTATTTAAATTACTTTTTCCCCTTAGTTTAAATTGGACAAGATCAAAACTTGGAAAAACTTGCCATAAAGAGGAAAACACACATAGACAAGATATCAGTCTTACTTATTGTCTTACTTAGGGTTTTGTATTGCTGTGGTAAGACTCCATGACCATGGCAAATTTATAAAGAAAATAAGTTGAGGGTGGCTCACTTACACTTTCAGAGGTTCGGTCTACTATCATCATGATGCGGAGCATGGCAGCATGTAGGCAGATGTGGTGCTGGAGCTGAGAGTGCTATATCTTTTAGGCAACAGGAAGTCAACTACCATCACACTGAGGGAAGCTTGAGCAAAAGAGACCTCAAAGCCCATTCCCACAGTGACATACTTCCTCCAACAAGGCCATACCTCCTAGTAGTGCTGCTCCCTTTGGGAGCCACTTTCTTTCAAACCACATTAATGTTGTAAGTCAAAATTTATTTTAGAAGTATCAGATATTGCTTATTATTACTTTAATACTTAAAAGCATAGCCAACTTTATTTGGATGGAATAAGCATACTTAGATTTTGAACATGACTCAGTAGGTATTGTACATCCTGTCATCCTCACCATGAAAATGAAATTTCACAGAGAAATAGCCAAGTTGCCCTCTGTGGGCACTAGGTATGCATATGGGGCAAATAGACATGCAGAAAAACACCACTACACATGAAAAAAATACAATTAAAAATTTTAGCAACATATTTCTGAATAATCCATAATTTTTCCAGAGGCATTCCAAATATCATAAAACAAATTTATAACTTTGTTGTTGGTTGTTTTTGCTCTTTTGGGGGCCCACTGCTCAGCTCCCAAATAAATCACACATGGAGGCTTATTCTTAATTATAAATATCTGACCTTAGCTTGGCTTGTTTCTTGCTAGCTTTCCTTAACCTAAATTATCCTGTCTATCTTTTGCCTCTGGGCTTTTCCTTTTTTATTTCTGTATACCTTTCTTTGTCTCTTACTCCATGGCTTGCTGTGTAGCTGGGTGGCTGGCCCCTGAGTCCTCTTTCTCTGGCTACTTGTTCTTTGCTCCTAGATTTTTCCTTCTATGTATTCTCTCTGCCTGCCAGCCCTGCCTATCCTTTCTCCTGCCTTGCTATTGACTATTCAGTTCTTTATGAGACCATCAGGTGTTTTAGACAGGCAAAGTAACACAGCATCACAGAGTTAAACAATTGCAACATAAACAAAAGTAACACACCTTAAAATAATATTCTACAACATAACTTATTTTTATTACCCATGAGAATCACAAATGAAATAAAAAATTTCTGGACATAAATTTTTATTAAAATTTCTGTATCAATGTTAATTTTTTAAAAAATGTTTATTTATTTATTTTATGAATGTTCTATCTGCATGTATGCTTTTATGCCAGAAGAGGACACCAGATTCCACTACAGATGTTTGTGAACCACCATGTAATTGCTATAAATTGAACTCAGAACCCCTGGAAGAGCAGCCAGTGCTCTTAACAGCTGAGCCACCACCTCACTACCTTCGGTGGCAACTCTCATGAAAATTATTTTTCATGGTCAAAGTAAATACTGTTTTATAGAAATGAGTTACATGTTAAGATATTATAAAAGATTTAATAGAACCCTAAATATAATACTGAGATGTTTCAATAGGTGCTAAGCTCAGGGCAGAATATTTCCTGTTTATTTGAGACCTAGTAAACTTGAGTTGATATGACCTAGTTTGAGTATTGGAAATTAACCACTTATACTGAAGTTATTACACTGCTCAATTCCATTTAATTTGGCTAGAATTAAGGCATAAAGGCTTATTGAGAACTGGGATAGCGTTATTTCCATTGAAATCCAGATTTACCATTGACATCCAGGACTAAACTTCCTAGTCAGAGAGTTGGGATCCACAAGAAGCCTTCACTGGCATGGTTAAACTTGACATTTGTTTCCAAGAAAAAATGTAATTTGCTCTAGCAGATGGGTCATTAATTTTTTTAATGAATCTAGAATGACTGAGGAAAAATGTAAATACATGACTACAGTATTTTAGAAAGTGGGGGTAAACTAAGTTCTGTTTAAAACCTAATACCTATGTTATATGAAATGTCTCTAAAGCAAAAAAACCCAACTCTGTATGTCTAGTATTCCCTTCTTTAGGTCTATTGAATGGTGACATTATCATTAAATGATTGAAAAAATAATTTAGAAGTCTAATTCACTAATTATGATTAGGAGTTAGTTGTGCTGGATAATACACACACACACACACACACACACACACACACACACACACACACACGTCTCCAGTTGTTATTCAATGAGGAATTTAAAATTTGTATTCAAGACAGAGATGCCATAGCCAGTGCAGCCACTAAGGGACATCCTCTTAGACCTTACTTCTGTGTGGTTACAATTTTCTACACTCACATGACCACATTTTGGTCATGGTTTATGCCAGAGAAATGAACTGCTGACCATCAAGATCCCAGCAGAGGGATTAATCTGCATGTTTTCCTTGTCTCTGTGCTTGGTATTACACTCATGTAACACATTTCCTCAACAAACAAGACTAAAATTTGAAGATCATCTCAGCAATTTAGAGAGAACATGAAGGAAGAACTGGAAGGTGACTAAGACTGAGGAGAAGCAGCTACAACCTTTATTCAGTGATTATCACTGTAAAAAGATAGAAAGTATCCAAACCCTCCTCTCCTCAGTATACAAGAGGAAACGGGAATGAAAGAAGGCTGTGCAATCTGCCTTCTTATACCAAACCTGCTATTTTTGGATTGTATCAACTTCAAATAGTTGGAATCTGATCATTTTTTAAATAATCCCACAATGTCTTTGAAGATTATGCCATGTGCTATAGTTTTCTGACATTGCAGTGTATTTTCAACTGTTTCCTGTTGTGATAAGTACCATGACCAAAAGCAACTGAGGCATAGGATGGGTTAATTTGGCTTATACTTCCAGGTCACAATCCATCATTGAGGGAAGCCACGGCAGGAACTATGGAAAAATCTGATTACTCGCTCATGATGAGTGAGCATTTTTCTTTCTTTCTTTCTTTTTTTTTATTTTTAAGGAAAATGTTCTTTATTTAAATAGAAACACGTTAAGATGACAAACACAAGGGTTATTACTTAAAAGTTGAGGTTTTCCTAAGGTTTAAAAACGAGTTTTCTGATCTCTTCCCCAGGACTTGGAGCTGTTAGGATGTTTATCAGCCATAGCCTCTTGTAGGTCTCCTGAGTCGCTTTCACAAACCAGCATTTTTGGAGCAAAAGTCTCAAGAACAAATGAAGGGGAATGATGCATATGATCCACATTCCAGACATCAGGGTCAGTAATCTGATTGCCAGCATTGGAGAAGTTTTCATTTCCTTCAAAACTTGGGCAAGTAATCTTTAGACGATTAAGTGGCTCATCATCAACTGCAGTTCTGTTGACACAGTTGGCTTCATGTTCCTTGAGCCTTTTGATTGGGACCACGTGACAAGCATTATATTTGCAGTTAGCCATCTTTTTAGCTATCTTTGGATTTTTCTTTTTGCATGATGCCAGATGGTATTGTAACCTGCGGGCTGGTATCCTGTGGTTTGGGTCATATGGACAGAGTTCTATGGCTTCTAACTCCATTAGTCCCTGTGAAGGCTGTGGCTGGGCTGTCTAGCATTCTTATATAGACTAAGAATATCTGCTAAGGAATGGTGCTGCCCATTCTAGATTAAACCCTCCCAAATCCATCAAAAGTATCCCTCACAGACATCACTGCAGGCCCATCTGATCAGTCTAGTTCCTAAATTGAAGTTTCCTCTCCCAAGGTGATGCTAGTTTATGTCAAGCTGGCAATAAAAATTAATTAGTACACCATGACACCAAATACATTTTGTTTCCTGAAGTCCAGAGGAAGTTTTGAATGCCACCATGAGTGTGCCTATAACTGAACCTGAGTTCTCTGCAAAAACAGTAAGCACTAACAACTGCTGAGCCAACCTTCCAACCCCTTTCTAAAAGTCTTAATTAAATAACAATTTGCACTGCACTTTCCATTTTCTCCCTCCAACCCTTCCAGTGTCCCAATAATACCTCCTGGAATTGATGGCATGCTTTTATTATTGTTACATATATATATTTATAACTTCCCAAATATATGATTACCTCCTGACACTTTTTGTTGAGTGTGTATGATTTTAGGTTTGATAACTCTTAAGCAATTAGAAGACTCACCTGGGAGATACTTCTCCTTCTCTCATTAGTTGCCTGTAGTTCTTTGTCTAGGGGTGGTATCCCATGAGATCTCTTCCTTCCCTATCTGTATTACCATTGTTCCTGTTTCTCAGCCATATTGCTGAGGTATTATACATATTGCTTCTGTTATTTTTAAAAGCAACCTTACCCAAAACATCCTGGCAGTCTGGTTCTTATAATCATGCCAATCTTTGAGGATGTTCCCTGAGATTCAGGTCCAGGCTTTCTTCTACAGATGTATTAAGTGGGCCTGGGATCCTGACCATCAGTTGGTCTCTACATTATAATCAGTTGTGGTTTCCTGGAATTGTCTGTTTGCTCTAAAGAGTTTGTTTAATGGAAGGTATGGGTTATGCTTCTGTAAATATAAAGATAGGTTTTCAAATTCAGGAATTATGCTGCTTAGTAAAGTGTGGAAGTAGATTCTCTAAAATCCATGATCTCTCACTATCCTGGTTCATTAGTTAGGTTTCTAGTACCACGTGTGACTTCCCCCATTGGGGAGGCCTTAAATCTAATTATACAGTAGCTGTTTACCAACAAGATGTGGATTATACTACTGCACCTTTACTGATCTCTTGCCAGGGTGATCATTGTTTGGGTTCATTAAGTTCTTCATTACTTTCTCATTGCTGTGAAGAGAGTTCATGACCAAAACAACTTATGAAAAAAATCATTTCTGACACTCATGGTTCCACAGGTTAGAGTCCATAATTATCATGGTATGCAACATGGTAGTAGGCAGACAAGAATAGCAAAGTTATACAGAATCTAAGAGCTTACATCATGATTTAAATGTTGGAGGAAGAGAAAGATCTAACTTGGAACAAAGTGAACACTGAAATCTCAAAGCCACCCCAGCAACATTCTGTCCATCTAGGCCACATCTTCTAATCCTTCCCAAGGATTCTATCCACTATTAACAAAGCATTCAAATACAGGTGCCTATGGGGACCATTCTTATTCAAACTACAACATAGGTCACAGTTGGGGACAGCTAGTGACTAATTGCTTCTGTAACTTGGCAGCTGGCACTGTATCTCTTCCTATAAAAGATAGACAAAATGAAGGTGGTTTTTGGCATTAGATTAAGCTCAGCTCTTCCAAGTTCTGCATCCAAAGTGTGCGAGGGTTCTGGCAAGTACGACTTACTTAAACCTTGCAGAGATGATCAAAGGAAATAGTAATAGCCTAAATTATTTGGGGAATTACTTAGACTATCATGAACAACTCAAATGGAGATTTATCATGTGTGATACTGGCAGGGTACTGGTGGGGTACTGAAGGGTAATGTAGGGTTCTTAGGGAAGGGTACGGTCAAGCCATGTGGCATAACTTCATTAAACATACACACACACACACACACACACACACACACACACACACACACACACGTATATATTCTTGAGTGTATACATAACCTTTACACTCGAATTATATATTATATAATTGTTATGTTAATTATATGTAAAATAGGTGTTATATATATTATTCAAACTATGCATTATATATAATTTTATGTGCAAAATAACCACTCGTTGAGCATTACTGAACAAAACTGGTATTTGCTCTTGTCCTTCTCCTGTATCGACTGTCCTCATTTCATACTAAATTAGAAATCTCTTCCTCAGTTTCCATTTCCCCCCTAAAAGTTCTCACATCCAGCAAGTCCCCTCTCTAGCCTCTTCCCAAAATCCAATAGAATACTATTTAGGTAGAAAGAAATATTAAATCAGAAAATGGTTTGATAGATGGAAAAAACTAAAAAACAAGGGTGCAAACCCACACTAAAAAAGATGAATTTCTCTTCTCATTTCCAGCTGTTAGCTTCAAATCTTCAGACTGAAAGATAACCTGGAGTAAACACAGAAACCATATCTTGCATTGTTAATAAAAACACACGGCAAAGTAAAACTTCTGCATAGGAATGAGCCAATAATAAAAATACACAAAATTTGACTGTACTTCTGGCTATTCATTCCTAAAATTTTGGGGCTAACTTCCACAACTATTTATTTCTAATATTAAAGTTTATGAAAAAGTTTCACAATATTTATCTCATTTAAAATGATAGCCAGCTTTTTCATAGTTTTGCAATGAAAATTTCTTTTGACTGGGTTTGATTTCCCAAGATGGCTGGCTGAGTTTCTATTATATAGCTGTGATAAATCACAAATAATAAAGCAACCTTTTTTTTTTTTTTTCGAGACAGGGTTTCTCTGTGTAATAGCCCTGGCTGTTCTGGAATTCAATTCATAGACTAGGATGGCCTTGAACTCACAGAGATCTGTATACCTCTGCCTCTGGAGTACTGCAATTAAAGGCAGGTGCCACAATGCCAGGCTTCATGTGTGTTTTGGTTTTTTGTTGTTTGGGTTTTTTTGTTGTTGTTGTTTTGTTTTGTTTTTTGAGACAGTGTTTCTCTGTATAGTCCTGTCTGTCCTGGTACTCACTGTAGACTAGGCTGGCTTGAACATGGAGATACACTGGTGTCCACCTCACATGTGCCATGAACAAAGGTGTGCTCCAACACACCCAGAATGTAAAGCCACTTTTAAACTGAAGTGTAATATTAGGCTTGCAGTTACAGAGGGTTAGAGTCTGTGAAGGTAGAGCTCTGGGAACAAAGTTTCAAACTTATAAGCCTATTGGACCACTCTCACTCAGACCACTGCTACTGTAGTTTTCAAACCTACTGTCCTACCAAGAGTTAAAACAGGAGACAGGTATACATAATGCATATGGTTTTCAACCTAAAAAAAAAAGTGCAAACATTGGAAGTTAAAATCTGATTCTCTCCACATTAAAAAAATTGTTAGTTATGTCTTCCCTCTTTTTTTTTTTTTTTTTTTTTTTGGTTTTTCGAGACAGGGTTTCTCTGTGTAGCTTTGCGCCTTTCCTGGAACTCACTTGGGAGACCAGGCTGGCCTCGAACTCAGAGATCCGCCTGCCTCTGCCTCCCAAGTGCTGGGATTAAAGGCGTGCGCCACCACCGCCCAGCTGTCTTCACTCTTTTAACATGTTTTTAAAACTCATTTGTATGTCTGTGTGTGTTCATTAAGAAGCATGCATGTGATTGTCAAGAGACTTTTGGTTCTCTGTTTCCACCATGTAAGATCCAGAGAGGTAATGGAGATAATCATGTTTCCTAGCAAGTATCATTACTCGCTGATGAATCTCATGGTCCAATGATATTCTTCTTTAATACCTCACAATACAGGCAATTTGACCAGTGCAGTGGCACACAGTTAGTACTCATACAAATTCTACACACTACACATCTTTTCAATGTGAGATCATTATGGGTTTATGTAGAGATATAAAACACAGAAATACAGGAACATACTCCTTAAAAGGACAAGGTTTATAAAAACTATAAATTATTTCCCACGTTTATTACAAACATAAAAGCTTTCACCAGTGGAAACATTTTTTTTTTAGTATACTAGGACTATAAATGTTAAAGCCTTTTCCACATGGTTACATATGTAATGCTTGTCTTCAGGGTGAATTCTAGAGAACATTATGGCAACAGGACCTGGTGATTACTTTACACAATGCTGACTTCTTTCCAGTGTGAATGCTTGCCTGAAGGTTACAGAAACTGGAAGTGGTGAAAACGTTCTCACAATGCTAAAATTGATTAAAGTTCCTTTCCAATGTGAGATTTTTTGATGCTTGGTAAAGTATCAAAAAAGAGCAAAGAAACAGTTTCCTAAATGTTCACAAACGAAGGGTTTCTCCCCAGCGTGAATGTTTTTATGACTCTTGTGCCAACTGGAACTAGTGAAGACTTTTCCACAATGCTTACAAGCTTTAGGCTACTGACTAGTGTGACTCCTTTCATGTCTGTTACGACTACTGGAGTCACTGAAGGCCTTTCCACAATGCTTACATGCATAAGGCTTCTCTCCAGTGTGACTCCTTTCATGAAGAATCATATGCCTGGACTGGATAAAGGCTTTTCCACAATGCTTACATGCATAAGGCTTCTCTCCAGTATGAGTCCTTTCATGAAGATTCAGATGACTGGATTGGGTGAAAGTTTTTGCACAATGCTTACATGCATAAGGCTTTTCTCCAGTGTGACTCCTTTCATGAAGAATCATATGTCTAGACTGGATAAAGGCTTTTCCACAATGCTTACATGCATACAGCTTTTCTCCAGTGTGAGTCTTTTCATGAATGTTCAGATGACTGGAGGAGGAAAAGCCTTTTCCACAATGCTTACATGCATAAGGCTTCTCTCCAGTATGAGTCCTTTCATGAAGATTCAGATGACCGGACTGGGTGAAGGTTTTCGAACAATGCTTACATGCATAAGGCTTCTCTCCAGTGTGACTCCTTTCATGAATGTGCAGATGAGAGGAGCATGAAAAGGCTTTGCCACAATGCTTACATGCATAAGGCTTCTCTCCAGTGTGACTCCTTTCATGTCTGTTACGACTACCGGAGCTGCTGAAGGTTTTTCCACAATGCTTACATGCATAAGGCTTCACTCCAGTGTGACTCCTTTCATGAAGGTTCAGATGACTGGAGCGGCTAAATGCTATTCCACAATGCATACATGCATAAGGCTTCTCTCCAGTGTGAATCCTTTCATGAACGTTACAATAAGCAGAACTGGTGAAGACTTTCCCACAATACTTACAAGTGCAAGGCTTCTTTCCTTTGTGAGTTACTCTGTGTTTCTCAAAGCATTTTGCATCTTTAAATGTTTTCCCACATTGCTTACAAATGTACCTTTTCTCTCCAATACAACTTTTTTCATGGTTGATAAGGTCACTGGAATCAATGAAGGATTCTTTACAGAGCTTACATACAAATGCTTTCATTTCTTTACGGATTCCTTCATAATTCCGATCATATGTGTATCTCCTTAAGATGTTTTCATTGAGTTTATCTCTAGTGTGAGTTCTCTCCTGAGGCTGACCAAAAGAGAGATTCCTACAGGCTTCATTACATTGCTGATTTTTACAGAGTTTCTCTTTTGGAGAACTTTCAAGTACCTGAAGTGATTCAGAATGAGTGATATATTTCCAGTGTTTCTGATGTGTAAAAGCTTTTGCCACAGCTTCCATATATTCAGACCATTTCCCTCTAGTTTGGTCATGGAGATACCCATCTGAGGATAAATGACCAATGACATTTCTTACATACAGTGGGCTTTCATTAACTCTTATTGCAAGAGGCATATCTTTATTGACCATGTTCTCTGGAATAGGCTCCTGGTTTTCATTGTGGTGACTGTCAAATTCATAGCCACAGTCTTTCTCAACCATCTGGGTTCTGCAAAAAAATGAGAAGAGCATTACTATAGTCAAGGGAAATGTTGGAGTTTGGCTTGTGTTGATCACTACAACTATGCTATCTCAAAGGCCACAAGAGAATGCCGCAATGTTAAGGACAACACGGACCACACGTAAAGACCCTTTCATATGAAAAAGGGTAGAGTGTTGACTTTACTTCTGTAAGAATTATGAAGGAGCTGTATCACAGCTTGGAGGTTTTAACAAGTCTTGTTCTTCCAGCAGACCAGAGATTGATGACTAGCATTCATGAGCAGGGCTCACACGTTCCTGTTACTCTTTATCTGAAGGATCTGTTGCCCTCTTCTGCCTTCCACAAATGTTTTTTGCACAGATGGTGTTCACAAGCTCATATATATATAATTAAGAGACATAAAAGGAGTGAACATGAAGGCAAAAGTCCTGGTGTTAGTAGACAATAATATCACATAAATTTGTAAGACATTGTAGCATTCTAAATTCTCAGCCTGTGTTGGTTGGTTATCAACTCTCCCACAGCTAAGGTCATTGGAGACTAGAGACCCTCAATTGAGAAAATGGCTCAATCAGATTAACCTGGAAACACATCAGTGGAAGCATGTTCACATTTCTGATTAATGAGGGCTTTCACCATGTTGGGTGGTGTGCGCATAGGTAGGAGTGCATGAGCTGTGTAGGAAAGGTATCTGCTGGTTAGTTTCAGTTAACTTGACACAAACTCAGACACACATTTGAGAAGAAGAAACCAAAAAGGAGACAACAGCTTTATCAAATTGACATTAGGCATGCCTGTGGGCCCATTTTCTTGATCAATGATTGAGCTGGAGTGGCCCAGCCCACTGTGGGTGGTGACCCACTAGAGGTATGGGTCAGGGTTGAATAAGGAATGAGGGGCACTCCAGTAAACAGCACTTCTCCATCACCTCTGCTTCAGTCCCTGCCTCCTGATTCCTGTCAGGCTTGAGTTCCTGCCCTGCTTCCCTTTATGAAGGGACTGTGACAAGGAAGTGTGGAACTGCACCTCAGAGTTGTTTTTTGTCACAGGAAAAGAATGCAAACAAAACACAGCCCATGCTCAAAGCCTCAAAAGAATATATAGAATGATAGTAAATACTTTTAGATACGAAGGGAAGTTTTTTGTGAAATAAACCACTGGAAAAGCTCTTTCAGAGCTTAATGTTCCATGACATATTTGTGGTATTATTAGATTACAGAGATGAGATACTCCAATACTGAATGACACAATTCAATGCTCCATTACAGGAGTTTGTGTGGAATCATTTTTCCATTAGATATATTTGGACCATTTGGTGGGTTCTCAATTGTCCCATGATTCCCAAATATTTGACATAAATTATTTTCTATTGAATATAAATTACCCCAGATTTCTGCTGAAATTTTTATAGTCCTCTTCAATGCTTTCTTCTAGTGCTTTCTCTAGAAGGAAAATCAAGAGAATTCATTATGACATACTCATATTCAATGTAAAAAATGATTACAATCTAGTTTTAATGACATGGGTATTCACACTAAGTTCACCACACATTCCCTTCAAGAATCCAAACCACACTACACACATAAGCAGGACACAATTTTTCTCTGACTGAATAAGCAATTGGAGCATGGTTTTCTTTTTTCTTTCTTTTACCTATGGAGATCAAGTTCAAAAATGTTTCCTTCATCACATCTCTGTAGAGCTTCTTTTGACTAGAATCCAACAAAGCCCACTCTCCTGAGGTGAACTTCACAGCCACATCCTCAAAGGTCACTGGCTCCTAAGAGTGCACATATTAGGATGGTTAGTTTTAACTGACAGACTGACAGGATACAGAATCATCTAGCATATAGGTTTCTGAAGACACCTCTAAGTGATTCTGTACATATGGTTAACTGAAGAATATCTGTGGGATGCTATCTTGATTACTTGATATAATATAGAAAGACCCACTATCTTAGTTACTATTCGACTGCCATGAGAGACATCATGACCAAGCAACTATTATAGAAGAAAGCATGTATCAGCGGCTTGCTTACACATTTAGAGGGTTAGTCAGTGATTATCATAGAGTGAAGCAGACAGGCATGGAGGTGGAATGGTAGCTGAATGTTTTACTTTGTATCCAAAGGCAGCAGGCAAAAAGATAGACACTGTGCCTGGCATGTGCTTTTAAAACCTCAAAGACTATCCCCATTGACAAACCTCCAACAATACAGCCACATCTCCTAATATTTTCCAAAGAGTTCCACTAACTAGTGACCAAGCTTTCAAATATTTGTCTCTGGAGTTTAGTCACTTTCAAAACAATGCACACACCAATTTTAGAGGCAGCATTTTGTGAACTGGAACTACATTAGTGGAAGGAGGGAGCAGAGACACAGACAGCTACACATCACTCTGTTCCTGATCGTGTGTAATTTCACCAGACGCTTCATGGTCTCGCAGTTTAAGGGAGTGAACCCTTTAAATTGTGACATGAAATAAACTCTTTTTGCCTGAAGTCACTTTTCTCCGAATCATTGATGCTAGCCAGATGGAAAGCCTAATATAAGAAATAGATAATAAATAAATAAATAAATAAATAAATAAATAAATAAATAAATAAAAGTGGGACCAGAGTAAATCCAACCAGGTTCTCTGTGGGCATTTAGAACATGCTTGGAAGGAATGTGAAGGAATTGGCCAGAACATTTTCTTCAGGGAAAAAAACAAAACAAAACAACACTGAACAAAACCTTAATGAACCATTCTGACAGATGCTTCAACGGCAAAAACGCTGAAAGAAATAGTTCAGTGGGAACAAGGACCGAGTCAAGAGCTAGAGTAAGGGCCACTGTGGTCAAGAATATGATTCACCCTGCCCTACTTCGGAGAACTAGAAGTGAACTTGAATGTAAAGATTGCGGAGTACTTGGGTAGAGGACATGAATGTAAAGAGATAAATTCTTAAATGGAGGGAGCAGTTGGAATTGATAAGTTCAATACTGTGTCCTGGAACAACAGTGAAGCAGGTAACATGGGGATAACAGAGCAATCTGGAATGCTGCTTGGCATTGGCCCTGCACACAGTCTTCTTTGAACAATGAACCTAGCAACATGTGGCTCTCCATATTGGAACAATCATCTTTAGTGGGCTGTATCTATCTCTGCTTTAAAAATAGCAACAAGTTAGTTCTTTTAGTAATTCCACAGGAACTCTTTATTGTCTTCAAATACCATTTGGAAAACGTATGGGACATAGGCTGATTTGCAATGAAGTAGTTTGAAGTGCATGTGCAATAAGCCAAACTGTTGTCAAAAGGAATGTTCTACAATAATATTTATTTCTTTGCCTATTGTTACAATTTGGCCTTTTAAGTAATTGGGCCTGGATATTTTTTAAATCAGTCAACCATAGGGAATGTCATGTGCAGTTAGAAAGGCTTACAAAATGTAAATTTCTGCCATACGTCTCCAGTCACTTGAAACTTATGGGAAGTGATTGCTTTTCTTTCTGCTTTTGCTTTCTTTTCCTTCCTGTGTCAATTACAACAGTATCAGTTGGAAACAACTGATTTTTTGTTGAGTTAATCCTACATCTGTAGATGTAACCAACCACCTTATTAAATAAGAGACACAGAGCCAATGTAAAGATGAAAGCCAAAGAGGTCAGAGCTAAGAGCCTTACCCGCTTTTCCACCAGCTAGCCTCTCCCACCAAGAGACCTCTCCGAAAAGGGAGCTACTTCCTGTGCGTTTGTGTTATAAAGAGTCCTTGTTCTTCCTTCTCATTGGTTGTAAACCCAACTACGTGACTGCCTCGTCACTGCCTGTCTGTACAGACCTCCAGGTCTTCTATGGTTGGTATTGAGATTAAAGGCGTGTGTCTCCAATGCTGGCTGTATCCTTGAACACACAGACATCTACCTAGTTCTGCTTACCAAGTGCTGGGATTAAAGGCGTGCACCACCACCGCCCTGGCTTTCGCTATGGCTTGCTAATAGCTCTGACCCCTAGGCAACTTTATTTATTAACATACAAATAAAATCACATTTCAGTACAAATAGAATACCACTATATTTCCCCTTTTCTAATTTAATAAAAAGAAAAAAAAAGTTGTACCTAATATAAGAAAAACTATATACAAAAGTACAATAACTATATACAATATATACAAGTGATGAATACCTAAACAATGTCTAGTCCATTTGTATTTGACAAATTCAGAGAAAATAATTCCATTACTTATCCTATTTTGGTAAGTCCAAAATGTACCTAATTCCTTTCTATCCTAACTAATCTTCAACTATAATTAATTAATCTTTAAATATAACTAACTAATCTTCAACTCCCTCAGAGACCCAAGAAGGAAATAATATTACCTAACAAAAATAAAAACAGGAAGTGCATGCAAGCAGCTTCCAAAAAAATTGTGAGTTGACAGAAACAGCCAGCCGCCTGGACAGTCACCTGAGGTTTCTCCGCAGTGTTGGGGCATCATCTTCAGCCTATAGGCTTAGCGTATCTGACAGACTCATTTGTGAAGTAGGACGTACACAAGGTCAACAGTTCAACCTCACCTTGAGTGAGAGCAGTCCATGTACCAGAAACACCTGAATTCCACTAGTGTCATGTCCTGATTCAGGATTTTAAATTCTGGAAATTGTTGATGGTTTTTTAATTCAGCTGTCCATTCTTCTTGACCGTGTATGTGTGGCTTCATCTCAGCATCCCGTTCTTCTCCACATCCCTCTATTAAATGCCAGTCTGCTATTGAGAGGCGTGAGCTTAGTTACTCCTCAAGAATAACTGTTTCAGCTGCTGTTCCATTGCACATCAGAAGCCATCGGCTCACTGCCTGTTCAGCTGCCTTCGAAGAAAAGGGCACTGTACCTTTTCCGGATTGCAAAGGCCACTTCAGGGATGGTGCCATATTGTCCTGGCCTCAGAAGATGCCTTTTGATAAAGCCATAACCACACTTGTTTTGGCAAGAATCAGTAGTCCTTTGTTTCATGTTCTGTCTGTCCATTTTGTCCTGTTGTCAGCAGTAGATTCGAGGATACTTTGTTGTCCAGTGGCTAACATTTGCCACAATGAAAGTTAACTCCATATGCAGTTTCTTCAATGCCCATATTCTCTCTGAAGTAGATTGGTACTGCCAGGAGCCGACATGTCTCATAGTCATAACAAAAAAGAAAAATTTTCTAAGTTATTAAAACATTTTAAATGCCATATTCTGTAGATCTCTGAAGGGTTTGAAGATGACTGTCTATCTAAAATATATCTGCTCAATCTTGAAAACATACCTAATATGACTACAAGTTCTATTGTAATGTCTAACTACTAACCTTCACTTCTTTATATCCTAATAGTTGGTAATAATAACATTCAAGAATCAGCAACTTGCATTATTTTGTTAAATGAACAGTATAAGTACAATTAGAAATATACATATAGCATTTCCTAACAATATCAATTTCAATATTTATAATTTGTATACAACATACATCTGTTACACAATAATAATTGTCTATATTAAATATGAACATTGTAGTTTCAAAGAAAAACAATGGACAAAGACACAAGGTAAAAAGAGTACTCTTACTGAAACAAACTCAATGTCATCAAAAAATACTCTACAATGCAGGTATCAAATTCTAAAATTCCCCAAACACTTTGAATCATATCAGTCAAAACATGGGCAGAATGGGATTGGCCCTGAAGAAGGCCATCCCTCAGTAAGAAGGCATTGGCAGCCGAAGGCTTTGGGAGGATGGACACTCATTTTTCTTCAGGAATGTGCCCATCAGTAAGTATGTTGCCCATGCCCTATGGATGATCACACACATTTGGACAGCACTACCTCAACTCAGTTGGTAATAAAAAACAAAAACAAAAGATACACAAAATTAAGAGCTGGGTGTGCTGGGACTGTAGAGCTATATATCATTAAAAATATATATTTAATATATATGTATAAAATGTATATAGACAGCTCCCATAAATAAACATTTTTAAAATGTTTCTGTTCAGGTGGAAGCTCCACCTCAGCCCCCCTCCCTCATCTCTCTCTCAATCCTGCCCTGTCTCAGAAAACCCACAAAATGGCAGCTACTCCCCAAGAGATGCTCAAGACAGGGTTTCTCTGTGTAGCTTTGCGCCTTTCCTGGAACTCACTTGGTAGTCCAGGCTGGCCTCGAACTCACAGAGATCCTCCTGGCTCTGCCTCCTGAGTGTTGGGATTAAAGGCGTGCACCACCACTGCCCCCTAGAAAACGGCCATGTGGTTTTTTGATCTCTTCTCCCAGTCTCCTCATACCTTTTGCTGAGCATGAGACCAATGACTCCTCCAAATTCCCCTCTGCATGTCGTCCCATTCCCACAGGAAGTAGCCAGCCATGAACCAGCACCCATATACCCAAGGAGTCTGGGATGTTCAGGTGGCAGCTCCTCCCTCAGAGATGCTCAAGACCACTCGACAGGATATTTAAACTGCCCCCAGCGAGCGACCATGTAGTTTTTCAGTCTTGTCTCCCCGTCTCCTCTCTGGGGGCTGAAAAATCATCCAGAAGTGTTTTTCTCATTAAATCTGGACTTTTAATTCTTCATTTGGCTTGATCTGGATTACTGTGTTGGCAGAGAAACTTAATACTGGGGTATGGGAACCTTTCAGGTTTGTTTGGATTTTTATAAACAAAACAGTAAAAGGGATGTCCACAGGGCTAGGATACAGGTAAGCAGGTGACAAGCTTGTCATGCAAGCCTGAAGACCTCAAATCCTATCAAGGATGTGTGAAAAAGTGAATACTTACTCACCATTGGTGGTAGATTAAACTGCTGCAATTAGCAAGCAAATCAGTGTGAGGCTGCCTCAACAGCTAAAACATCTCTCCACATATAATAAAAAGAGTCCATAAACTACCATAGTACATGCCCACTCATGTTCCTATAGCTACAAAAGGAATCACTCCAGATGTCTATCAGCTGACTTCCACATAATGGAAATGTGGCACATAAACATACTGGCATTTGACTAAAACACACACACACACACACACACACACACACACACACACACACACACACAC
>CABHPR010144410.1:0-16332 GCA_902168415.1 Peromyscus melanophrys | reverse complement strand
ACCACCACCACCACCACCACCACCACCACCACCACCACCACCACCACCACCAAAACAAAAACCCAAATCAGCAAAAACAGAAGTCCAAGAGGAGAAGGGCAACTGCACAGACCACCCACATCCCCACACAGCAGTCTGGACTCAGCATCATCAGTGTGCCAAAACTGCGAATACATGTAAGCATGAGTTCATGGCAAGGACTCCCCCAAGAGTGCTGGGGGTTGCAGGGAAGCAGCTTCACCAGGACAAAAGGGTGGAGGACTTGGGGCTCAAGGTTGCCTGTGGGGTGCACACTTCAAGTGCACGTGGGCATAGGCATTGCTGCCAGACTCCAGGTTGCACTGGACTGTAGAGCACAGGGTAAATTTCACATGGTGGCCCCACACAGCTCCAAAGCAGCTAGAGTCCTGAACCGCCACCCAGGATTCCAGGAGCCCAAGGCTCACTCACCATTTTTTGCATCTAGATGAATCTAGATGTCCTCCGGAAGAGGACTACAGGCAGTACAACACACAGTCACATACAAAAAAAGTCCTCACAAGGATCCCTTCTGCCAAGCAAAGCTTAAAATAGGCTTCTGAGTCAGCACACTATAACTATCCATGATCCTCATCAGACAATTCATTTCTTTTAGTAATATTGTCCCTGACTGGTTAACTGTACTCATCCCACTCCTCAGGCTATAATACCAAAACATTTTAGGAATGTTCAATTGCAAGGCCATAATGCCACCACTCTTGAGGAAGGACTTCTGTGAATTCAAAGCCATGTGATCAAGGCTATAGGGTGAGACTCTGACTCAAAACCAAACAAACAAGCTGGAAATGGTGGCACGAGTCATGAGTCCTGAGCCAGAGGAGGATCACTAAATTGGAGGCTAGCCAGGTCCAGAGAACTAATTCCAGGACAGACAATACTACCCAAAGCCACTTGTCTGGAAAAAAATAAAACTAACAAAGCAAGAAACAAACAAACAACCAAAAAAAAATTGAGTTAAAAACAAAAAACACCTTAACATGTTATTACAGCATTCTGGAATAAATCTATTCCCTTTTGGGATTTTATTGCTTTGTAAAACAACATGCTCTGGGATTTTGGCTACACTCATTCCCTTCCTCACATACACAGTGTCCTCCACATGCCTTTTCCACAAAGTAGTGCCTCAAGTTTGTTCTGTACATTCCAAACTCACACCCTAAAGGACAAAAAACAAAACAAAAAAAACCCAACAGGTCTTCAGGATAGAAGAAGGCCCCAGGTAGATTTATGCATAGGAACCACATAAAGGGCTTCATAGGAAACCTGAAAGATTAGGGATGCAGCAAAAGACCATGACTTTCTCACACTTCATGCTTCAATGTATCCATTTTCTGCTAAGAAAATTAAGACACACCACCAAGGGAAAACAATTCCTCAATGAATGGATAAAACAGCCATACATTCCATGAGTACTCAACTAAAGACTCAGAATTATAAAAAGCAACCTCTGAACTTCAGAAAAGGTTTTTCTTGTGCCAAGTCATAAAGAAAGCCACCATTCACTAGAGTAAAAACTCCCAAACCTCAGGATCATTCTGACTGCTAACAAAGAGCCCCACCACGGCCATTCTCTAGTGATGGCACAGAGACCTTACATGATTTAACACTGTGACCTCATCATGCCTGCTATTGCTTACAGGGTCCTGAAATAGCTCCTTCAGCACCAAAATATTCACCAGAGTAATAATGTTACTCACACACACATTAAGATTTATTCATTTCATTTCTTGAGTATGGATGGTTTTCTTGCATGTACATCAACACATCACTTGTGTGGTTGGTGCCAAAAGATGGCATTGTATCCCCTGGACAAGGAGTCACAGATTATTGTGAGCTGTGACATGGAGTACTGAGTGTGAGACCAAAACAGGAAAAAAATACCTCACAAGTTAATAGGAGACCAAAATAGGAAAAAAATACATACTTTGCAGGCTAAGCATTTTGTTTGCAGTTAAGAGACTTACAAAGGGGCTGGAGAGATGGCTCAGAGGTTAAGAGCACTGCTTGCTCCTCCAGAGGTCCTGAGTTCAATTCCCAGCAACCACATGGTGGCTCACAACCATCTGTAATGAGATCTGGTGCCCTCTTCTGGCCTGCAGACATACATGCAGGCAGAACACTGTATACATAATAAATAAATCTTAAAAAAAAAAAAGACTTACAAAGAAGTTCCCATTGTCCTATGTTAAGTCCTAATTAAAAAATAAGTCCATGTTTGTCCCATGTTTAGTCCTTGCTGAATAAGTTTTCTATTTGTAATTAAGAATAAGTTCCTGTTTCTTAAACTGCCCGCAATCCCATTCATTATTGTATATCCTTGTCTTTGTTCCTGTCCTTCTCATTGCATCCTCCTAGGAGTGAGTAAGGGCTAACCCTCTCATCCCTCCGAACACCTTAGCTCTCCTACAAGAGGGACTTCAAGAGGCCAGCAGAGGCTGCTCTCAATAATTGTGACTTAGGTTGAGGCAGCCGTCTGGCCAATCCCGGGTGAACCCAGAGAGCTTCAATTCTACAATCGTAGACTTGGTTTTTTTCTCCTGTATCTCATATTTACCGCTGGGAATCTACCCTGGTCCTCTCTGGAAGAGAATGCTGTGCTCTGAACTGCTGAGTCATCTCTCCATTCCTTATTCACATTAACCATTTAGAAGTAAACAGTAAATTTCACAAATATTTCCTTCAGAAGTCTACTAAATTTGGTCTCTAATTGTGTATATAACTGATGTTCTTTATATCAGAGGGACTGTTTTCACTGTCCCCTTAGTTGAGCAACCTCCATCTTGGGGAGTTCCAAAGTGTCCCATTGCATAAGAGTATCACAGCTGAGTTGGTTGACATTGTAAAACCCCTCATGAAGGGACGGAGGAAGGCACACATTCTCACCTGAGGATGCAGCTGAGGAGGTCTGGGAAAAGGATAGAGAATATGGAGGCACGGATGAATGAAAGGGATAGGGGAGACTTTCTGCAGCTCCTGGGAAATTCTCATGCCTGCTGAGTAAGGCTTTCCAGGTGCAATTAGCTGAGGGAAGTGCTGGAAACCAGCTCCAGAAGGGTTAAGGTCACAAAGAAGGGAAGGAAGTGACTGACAGGATCTGGGGGTGAATCAGGATGGCTGCCACCTATGGAATAAAATTCTACACCTTTTATTCCCTCTAATTGTACAACAGTTTAGCCACAGGCAAGATTGGAAGCAGCCCAATGACTCTGGGATGAAAGTGGCCATCAACTTTATCACAGCATTTTTCCTGGGACAAAAGCCCACCCAAAATTTCCAAAAGGAAAAGGTTATTCCCACAAAACATAGTGAGGATCCCACCAAAAATGATAGTAAAACAGTGCTGGAGGATTGCTAGACAAAGTCAAAATGCTAGAGCCTTGTCAAGGAGGAATGACTGTCATGCAGTCCCTGCCAGGGAACAGTGATCAAATCCCTATGAATAATCCCTGTTCTATGTGCTTTAAGGAATCAAAGAAACCCTTGGGATCCCCAGAGGGACTGTGACAGAATCCTGCCTCAGTTTGTTGTTGGGACATTGGGAGGAATTGCTTGACATCTTCCCTTCAGAAGGAACTTTAGCAACACTTGGCTTGTTCATAGGGTACCCATGTTACCCAGCATGTCATATTCTGTCATAGCAACAGCAAATGGGTTAAGACATCCGTCTTCATTGGGTTGTAACAGCAAATATTTTCCTGATCAACATGCATGGAAACTTCCATGCTTAGAGTGACAATGTGACGTTGACTATGAACTATGACTATGAACTATGAAAAACAGACATCTCCTGGGAAGATTGACAGTTCACAAAAATCCTATCTCTCATGAGAAAGGCAGGTATGACACCACACATCTACAGTTCCAGAAGTCAGAAATCTGAGGAAGGACTGCATTCCAGAACAGCCTTAGCCATTCCTTCACTTCCAAGATAGTGAGACCCTGTCTGTAATGGAGACTTTAGTGCGAAGCTTCTTCCTAGAGATTCCTATGAGAAAACAAGTTTTAGGGACTAATCCTCAGCATTTGAGAAGTGTCTAAAAGGAGCAGATCACCCAGTGAGATGATTAAGTACCTGGCTTCACACCACAGCTGGCCATCTCACTTCCTGCCGTATGGAATCAGTATATTGCTTTGTTGTTTACTGAAATGCAGATTGGGGGATTTCTAAATTTCCTTTGAATGCTTTCTTTTCCAAGGGTCATTCAGAAGTGTGATGCTTAGTTTCCCTGGGTCTAAGTACTTTCTCTAGTGTCTACTGCTGAAGATATCCCCCTTCACTCCACTGTGGTTAAGTAGGATACAAGTTATTTCAGTCTCCCTTCATTGGTTGACACATACTTTGGGTCTTAGCATATTGTCAGTTTTCAAGAAAGATGAAGAATTCTGAGAAGAATGTGTGCTCTTTAGTGTTCTTTTAAATGGTCTATAGATTCCTATAGGGCCTATATATATGATATTATTAATTCCAATGATGGTTTTGTTTATGTCCAAATGGCACCCTATTTGGTGACACTGGGGGTATTGAATGCTCCTATAGTATTCAGCTTTTTCTGTAAATTTTGATACTTTGATCACGTCAGTCAAAAAGAGTTTGGTCCTTAAGAACCCCTTAAGGTCCTTAAGAAGGCCACCCCTCGAGGGCATTGTTGCCCACCTTTGTTGTTGTTGTTGTTTTGTTTTTTTTTTTCAAGACACGGTTTCTCTTTGTAATTTTGGAGCCTGTCCTGGAACTTGCTCTGTAGACCAGCATAAGACAAATTTCTAAACCGTATTATTAATAAAAAAAAAAAACCCAGAGCCAGGCATTGGGGTGAAAGCTGAAAGATCAGAGAGCAATCCAGCCCTATCTTACCTCTAGGAAATCCTCAGCTAAAGAGAGCTACTTCCTGTATACTCACGCCTATATACCTTTCTGTGCCCCGCCATCTCACTTCCTCTCCCAGCCTAGCTACATCACTTCTCTAACATCAGAAAGCATAAGACTCAATTCTGGAAGGGTAACCAGCTGAGGGAGGGGAACAGAGGAGAGAGGAAGAAAATCATAGGTGATGAAGGGAATCAATCCACATGAGCACAAACAGAAGAAGAAGAGGAGAAGGGAAACCGCACAGCACATGGAAGACCCTCCACAGCACAGTCTGGACTCAGCACCACCAACCCGCCAGCTCTTTAACATCTGTGCAGGTGCAGTTCCATGGACTCACCCAAGAGTGTGGAGGATTGTAAGGAAGCAGCTTCATCAGCAGCACAGAAGAATAGGGGACATGGGGCTCAAGGCTGCCTGTGGGGTGCACACTTCAGGTGCACTTGGAGATGGCCATTGCTGTTCCAGACTGGGCCACACAGCCCCAGGGGAACCTTCAGTTGGGGCTCTGCATATCTCCAAAGGAGCGAGTGTCCCAATGCTGCCACCCAGGAATCCATAAACCCAAGGTACACTCATCGTTCTGTGCTTCTGATGTTTTTAGCTGTCCTCATAAAGAAGCCTGCTGCCATTAGAACACACAGTCACCCAAGCCTGGACTTAACATTGCTCCCCTCTGCAACACCAAGTCTAAAGTGGCAGCATGGGCAGCACCCTGTGACTATCAATGGTCCCACTGGACAGTTTATTACTTTTAGTAATAAGGTCTCTGAATGGCGAATTGGTCTCACTCTGCCTCCTCTGCATTATTTAATAAAACATTTTAGGCAAGTTCTGGTGTAAAGCTTTACTGTCAGCACACTTGAGGAAGCTGGTCTTCTGAGGATTCAAAGCCATTCAGGGCTACTCAGTACTCCCCACCAGCCTTTTCCACAAAGATACTGCCTTCAGTTTGCTCTGTAGATTCTAAACTCATGCCCCAATGGTAAAGAACATGACTTCGAGGTAGGAGAAAGCTCAGGTGGGTTTGAGCACAGGAACTTGGTATAGGGCTGGATAGGAAATCTTAAGGATTAGAGATGAGGCAACAGCCTATTGCTCAGATCCATTTTTGAGTTCATTTTTTTACAAATCAGAATAGCCAAGAATAAGAAAACAAATGATAGTAAAATTCTGTCTCAATCCTAGTAACTTGGCAACATACCTGGGACAAAAAGAAAATATCTTACTCAAAATGAGTAGAAGGCAAGGTGTAATCAGACTGCAAGCGTTCTGTTGTTTCTGTTTTTGAGGATATCCAGTTTTAATTCATGATGTTCTCATAAAATACATCTGTTCTTGAGGGCAGGAATTTTTCTTCTCTCAGTTTCTTGAAATTATTTCTGTGCCTTTGACCTTGAGTTTCTTTTCCTATTATATTCCTACTGTTCTTAGATTGGTATTTTCAAACTGTCCCAGATTTCATGGATGCTTTGTGCCAAGAGTTTTAGATTTAACATTTCCTTTGACCTGCGTATCCATTTCTTCTATTGTGTCTTCAATGGACTAGATTCTTTCTTTTACATCTTGTGCTGTCATGGTGAGCCTTGTCTCTGAGGTAAGGTTTGAGTTTCTAATTTGGCATTTCCATATTTACTTTTGTTTGGGTTTTCTTTATTGACTCTATTTCCATTTTCATGTCTTAAACTGTTTTATTAATTTTCTTCTGCTGGCTTTTTTCATAGATCTTTAAAGGCTTTACTTATCTCTTTTTTAAAGACCTGTATCATTATCATAAGGGCTATTTTAAGGTCTTTTTTTATGCTTCAGCCATGTTGCACTGGTCAGGGCCCTGTTGTGGTGGGATATCTGTGCTGTAGTGGAGACATTGTACTAGCTGTTGTGGATTTTTTTCTAAAAAAAAGACTTATTTATTTTATCCATAGGAGTGCTCTATCTGCATGTACAACTTTATGCCAGAAAAGGGCATCAGATCCCAGTATAGATGGTTGTGAGCCACCATGTGGTCGCTGGGAATTGAACTCAGGACCTCTGGAAGAGCAGCCAGTGCTCTTAACCACTGAGCCATCTCTCCAGCCCTGTTTTTTTTTTTTTAACACTGGAGTCTAGGCATCTTGGTTTGGGAAGATTGTAATTCTAGGTGCTGATACTGGTGTTGTGCTTGTTGGATGACTGTGTTGTTCCTTGGGTTCTGTTGCCCTCTCTGGTTTTTAGCATTCTGTGCTGGCTATGTTTTCCCTGGACTGAAATGCCTCTGGGATAAGTCATGCACTGGGACTTCCAGAAAAAAGTATTTCTAGGTATTGGGAGTTGGAACTTATGACTGGAGATGTGATAGAAGGGGGGAAGTGCTGAGGGAGTCCACAGGACGGAGGAGAGCACGGTGTTCCACTAGGATCTGTTCAGTTTCCTCAGACACAGTGCAGACAGTGAGGAGAAGCCACAGCAGAAGGTCTGCTATAGCGCTGGGCAGTAGAATGGGAGATTGGACTTGGAGGAATGAAGGTAGATATGAAGATCTGCTCTTAGCCAACCTGCTTAGCGATCAAATGGTCTGCATGGTGAGGTCCTCGAACCATTGGGAGTTGAGTTTTGTGCAAAGTGAGAGGTAAGATTCTAGCTTCACTAGTCTGCACTTTGAAACTACATTAAGATTCTATCTCTTCCCAGTCAATATGGCCTTCAAAAGGAATACAAATGCCAACAAATAGTGGCATGGATGTGAGTCACAGGCAACCTTTGTATACTGTTGGTGGGAATGTAAAGTAGTTTAGCCTTTCTGGAAAACAGTCCATAGGTTTCTCCAAAAACTAGATATAGAGCTGAAGAGATGGCTTCAGCAGTTAAGAGAAAAGGCTACTCTGGCAGAGGACCCAGTTCTATTCCCAGAACCTACATGATATCTCACAACTATATGTAACTCTAGTTCTAGAGGATGTAACACCCACTTTTGGCCTCCAAGAACTCTACACATAAGAGGTACATGGGCATACATTCAGGTAAAACACTTATATACATAAAAACAAATACATTTTTAACAATTTGAATTAGACTTACCATGTGATCTAGTTATACCACTTCTGGGCACATATGCAGAGAACTCTATATCATATTATAGAGATAATTATATATCTATGTTCATTGCAGCTCTAGAGAACAGCTATGAAATAGAATCAAGCTAGTTACCCATCAACTTATGAATAGATAATGAAAATGTGATACACACAAACACACATACAGACACACACACAATTTTGTACTACTCTCCTGTATGTATAAAAAAAAAAAGTGAAACCATGAAAATTTCAGGAAAAAGGGATAGATTTAGAAAAATTCTACTGAGTGGGATCACCCATGGCCAAAAAGAGAAATAATGAATGGCCTTTCTCATATGAGGTTCCTAGTTTCAAATCCTTTGTTTATGTGTGTTTTAGCACCAAGTACATGTGGAAGGAGGGGCTAGAAAGGTTATGGATTGGGGGATGTATGGGGTCTATGTGAAGAATATGGTAAAATCAAAATAGAGAGGGGAATACTAGAGACAGAGGTTTCAAGCTGGTGGTGGAGTGACAGAGATGGTAAAGCAGAGGCAGGAGAAGGCTTAAGTGAAGTGAAGTGTGCATGAAGAAGTTACCTGGGAACCTATGATCTTGCACGACAAGATAAACACATATGCATATCGTCAGTGGGGATAGTAGTCCATATGTGATCTGAATGAACAAGGAGGCTGAAGGTTTAAACAGGGATGAGGACAGAGAGTAGAGGAAAGGAGGGTAAGGAAGTGGGTTAAAGAAAGCTAAACATGTATTTTAAAGCCTTATGAAACACCGCTAGTTTGTAAGCTACATATATATATATACTTTTGTCAGGGGAGGATAAGAGCATCACTGTGAAATCCAGGCTGTAACTTTCTGTGTAGATCAGGCCTTGCACTCTGTATGAAGGCCAGTGTAGCAATAAACCCACAAAGCTTTGAATAAGCACATATTACCACACATTAGCGAAGAAGCTGCTTCCAGAATCCATGAGTTAATAAATAAAATGTCAGTACCAGGCACAGGTAAATGGTCAGAGATGGTTCCAAGGCACAAAGAACAATATAGGTGCTTGCTATTGCTGTCGGTTGCCCACAAAAATTAGATGATAAAACCCTATTGCTAAAGACACCACACCACTTTGATTGCAGGACACAGAAATCAGTTATGAACTGACCAGGAAATCAGGTACCTATCTTTCAGGTCTTTCAGGTCTCCTCCACAGGAGGCATGTCATGCCTAGTACTTTGACAGAGTCAAAACCTATGGCGAGGAAATTCATAGGAACTCAGGGAGAACCTACGAATGTTCTTCTGTTCCTAAGTGCTCCTGTTGACACACTGCCTTCTAAATATTTGTGTTTCTATCTATGAGTTTCTACTGTTACCAACCTGGATCAGATAAGCTTCTTAATTTAGCGGTGGTAGTTTATACAGAGAAGCATTACTATTTAAATTATGAAAATAAGCAACTGTGACTACTGAACCACAGATGGGACATTTTTATCAGATCCCTAACCCTCAAAGCTCAGGAGACATTGCAGCAGGCGGCTGAATGAGAGTGTAAGAGCTGGAGGATGGGGAGTACTGTGAAGGCTGTGCTCTGTGCATGACATGGATGTTGCATTCATGAGTTCACAACTGCTGTGGTTAAGCTCCCAAGATCTGCATGTGCTCCTAGAAGTGAAAACTCCCAGCAATACACTGAGGTTTACGTTGAGGCCTCACCCCTTACTGAAATCCCAGTTTTAGTTGATGGCTTCTAGGGGAGGGAGAGTCAGTCTCTCTCTCTCTCTCTCTCTCTCTCTCTCTCTCTCTCTCTCTCTCTTTTATTTCAAGAAAGGGTTTCTCTGTGTAACAACTCTGGCTGTCCTGGAACTCATTTTGAAGACCAGGCTGGCCTTGAACGCACAGAAAACCACCTGCTTCTGCCTCCTGAGTGCTGGGATTAAAAGCGTCCACCACTGCTCAGTGAAATTCACTTTTATTCAGGAATGTGTCGCTGGTGGGCCCACCTTATGCTGTGTATGACCCCATGCACACTGCACATAAGAGCTGCACTAATTAGAGTGGGGTAGAAGTAAATTATTTTCAAATAAAATAGAGCCTGTCTTCATCTGTGTGTATCTATAATTCCCCTATTCTATGTTATTCTGAAAATAGTTACTCATTTCTTTAAAAGACCAATAATAGACCAAATCATATGATGTTTTCAAACATGCATTATTTGTGGACCATGATAGGCTGAGGAAATCAAGTTATACACTCTGCATAACTATCCTTTTCTGTGGTAAAGATCTAATTCTTCAATGATTTGCCAGTGTTCAATACAGTGTCTATCATATTTGACCACAGAAGCCTTGAGTCATTCCTCTTATGCTGCAGATGTTTATGATCAGGTGGCTATGATTTTGTTCTGAGACAGGACTAATAATAAAGCCCAAGTGGACTTGAAACCACTGTACAGCCCAAGAATGCAGCAAAACGATAGCAATCTTCCTACCCTTCAGTAATGGTCTCATAGCTGTTACATACAATCTCTTTTATGGAATTCTTTTTCCTACAGAAGAAAAAAAGTTGGGTCTTATATTCTAATATTCTCTGTCACTCTCCCCTAAGTAGTACACACACACACACACACACACACACACACACACACACACACACAGTGGGAAGTCAGGAACTGGAGGACTAATGACAAACCTGTGTTTAACTTATGCCAGGCTTGGCTTTTGGTTCAGTTTTAAGAAAAATATAAAATCACAGAGGAAAAATCTGTCAGGAAAAAAATCTCAAGCAGCACTGACATGATGAAGACCAGCAAGATGGCACACCACCCAGGTCCCTTCACACCACAAACTGGACTCAGTGTCACCAACGTGGCAGTTCTGCAAGTTCTGCAGAGGCGCGAGTTCCAGGAGCCTTTTCACCTCAAGAAGAAAGTGGCCTGGGACACAGTCGTGTCCCTGGACAGGACAGGGCGGGAGGCCTTGTGCACAGCTGCCTGCTTTGCGCACAATTCTAATGCTTTGGGAAGAACGAAGCCAGTGCAGGACACAAGGGCACAGTCAGAAATCACCAAGGGAACATCAAGGTCGCAACAACACAGCCTCAGCAATGTCACAAATGCACAAGACACAATTCCAGGAGTCCAGGGCACAACCACCCTTTCCTGCTTCTGATGGAACAAAGTGTTCTTTCTATGTGCCTAAAATCAGCACAAGGGAATGTCTCACAGGACCAACACCACATGCTTCAATATCTACATAGGATTCAAACATGGTGGCATTGATGAGGTTTCCTGAATATTCATGCAACTCAGTGGACATTTGATGAAGGGAAGTAACAGCATCCCTGAGTGAACAGACGTAAGGCCTGGATATTCCTGATTCAAGATCCGGAGGCTAAAACCAATACAGTTGGGGTAGGAGGAATCCCTAGGTCTGTCCAGACAGTAACAGAAGGGGACCTGCTATGCAAACACAAGAGTTTGGAATGATGTGAAGACATTGGAGGCTTTTTCACACCTTATGCTTCAACCTAGCCACTTTCTAAAGTTTTTTAATTAAAATATTATTTAGCAGTTGTATAACACTTGACTAAAGCTTGACAGTGAAAGGTTTTTAAATAAACTTGACTTAAGACTTCATTTGTTCATTAGAAATCTGACATATTTAGTGGAAACTGTGGACATAGTATTTGGTGTATTTTTTATGCATATTAATTACTTAAAGAATTCTGAAATCACAGGGCTAAGTTACTTTATCAATCTTTACATTTCAGGAATCTCAGTGACTAAAGGATCATCCCTGAGATGAGCGCCTTGTTCATGATAATGAAACTGTTCCACTGTGTAGAAGCTACTGTGTCTTAAAAGAAAGGGCCTTTTGGACTTCTTATATACTCAGAGCTGAGATGATGATTAACCAAATAAGATATGACTAATGCTTTATCTAACTTTTATAAAAGAGAGTTTTAATTACACTAGGGACTAAAAGAAATTTAGACCAACTTGGAAGTTTTAATTAATATGAGCTCTTAGTTATAAGCTAAATTGTACAATGGCAACAATATAAAAACAGAAGCACATGTAAACAATACATATTTAAAAAGGTAAAATGAAGATCATTTTAAAGACACATTTCAGTTTTCCATTTTAGATTAGGCTGTTAATTAGCTTTTAGATATTCTACTAGCATTAGCAGTCCTAAATCTAAAGCCTGTCCTTCTGAAAATATGATTGTAATCTACATAGAAAACCTTGTATGTTAAGACATAGAGCCTAACCTGATTATTGAGAAGTCTTTGAGCACGCTGAAGAGACACCCCCAGCTCGGTAGTTAAATTACTTTTTTCCTTTAGTTTAAATTGGACAATATCAAAACTTGGAAAAACTTGTCATTAAAGAGGAGGAGATCGATAGATTGGCCATCAGGTTTACTTTTTAATGTTATAAGTTAAAATTTATCTTAGAAATACAAGATATAATTACTGTTATTTTAATATGTAACAGCATAGTCAAATTTGTTAAGTTGGAAACTGTTTTCTTATTGACTAAATACATCAGTTACATAAATAATTATTTATGTTAAATATTAACATTGTAGCTTTCTAGAAGGGGAATGGATAAAGGTACAAGGGAAAGAAAAGTACTCTCACTGAGAAGGAGCTCAACTACACAAAAATGTTCTATAACACTTGTACCAAAGTCCCAAACCCCCAAAACACTTTAGATCATGTCAGTCAAGACATTAAGGATAATGCAATTGATCCTCAAGAAAGCCACCCTTAGCTATGAAGTTAATTGGCAACTGAGGGTCTGGGGTGGGGGAGAGTCATTTTGTGTTGCTCAGGTTCCTGTGCATGACCACACACACTGGACAGAACTCGGTGAGTCATAAACAACAAAAACAAAAGACACATAAAATTAAAAGTCATGAGTGCTGGGGGTGTAAGGGCTAGATACGAATAAAATACATCACTTATATTTAGGATATAGCCAATAATAAAAATATATTCTCAAGGATTTGCTTGGCTTTTTAGTAACAACAAAAAAACAGATGTCCATAAGGCTGGGATATGGATAAGCAGGTGAAAAGCTTGTCATGAAAGCCTGAAGACCTCAAACCTTACCAAGTGTGTGTGGAAAAGTGAATACTTACTCACAATTAGTGGAAGTTTAAATTGCTCCAATTAACAAGCAAATCAGTGTGAGCTTGTATCAGAAAGAGACAAATAGAAATACTATTTTATCAAGCTATTCATTTCTCTGAATGAATAGCTATAATGAAAAGAGTCCACACACTACAAGAGATAAATGCATAATCATGATCTTTGGTGCTCTTGTCCCAACAGCTAGAAAAAGAATCAGCCTGGATGTCCACCAGCTGATTTTAAGATAATGGAGATGCAGCACATAAACACATTGTAACTTGACTTTGCAATGAATAAAACTGAAATGAAATTTTCAGGCAAATGGATGTTTGTTTTGAGATATTTTGTTTGTGTTCTGACAAATAAAGCTTGCCTGGAGATCAGAGAAGCAGAGCAGCAGCCACTAAAAGACTTCTTACCTCTATGAATCCTCAGAATAAATGGGCGGAGATTCTGTCTCCACCCACCTTATATTTCTGTCTCCATCTCCCTAGCGCTGGGATTAAAAGGCATGTACCACCACTGCCCCACTGTTTCTCTTTTAGACTGATTCAACATCATGTAGCCCAGGGTGGCCTTGAAATCATGATTTTTCTGTTTCCTCCTCCCAAGTACTAGGATTAAAGGTGTGTGCCACCACTGCCTGGCCTCTATGATTAACTAGTGGCCAGCTCCGCCTTCTGATCTCCAGGCAAGCTGTATTTGTCAGAACACAAACATAAGATCATACAACAGGATGTAACTGGAAATGTAGCTCTGATCTCCAGGCAAGCTTTATTTGTCAGAACACAAACATAAGATCATACAACAGGATGTAACTGGAAATGTAGTTATACTGAGCCACTTAACTCAAGCCCACAATGTCAAATTCTGTTTCTCTGATGTATGGATTCTCTCTTTGAACTCTTACCCATCTGTTCCAAAACTCGACTGAGACCATGGAGAGGAAAGGTACCATGAGATCTGGGGTTAGTGAAACGCCACAAGTACAGTAGAATGTATGGGATCTGCACATAAAGTGGGGAATACACTAGGACTTGAAAGAATAAAACAAGCACGGGAAAGAGAAGAGGAAGTTGTAATATCAAAGTTTGGGACTGAATTAGCCTCAGCTACACAGTGATTGCCAGGTCGGCCTGCTGATAAACAGTGCCAAAGTCTCAAAAAAAAAAAAAAAATCTGGCATAGTGGTGGAAGCCTTTAGTCCCAGAAAAAGGTTATCTCTGAGTCCAAAGCTAGCCTGGTCAACACAGCAAGCTTCAGCGCTACACAGGGAAACCCCTGTCGCCAAAAACAAAAGACAGAAATGATAACATAATAACTATTAAATATAAATAAAAATAAATTGAAAATCAAAGTAACTATACACACAAGCGTAATAAATATATTATACATGTACGGCACACTGAAGTCAACTACACAGCAGTCTGGACTCAGCGTCACCAGCCCGCCAGCACAAGGACTCACCCAAGAGTGCTGGGGATTACCCTGAAGCAGTTTCACCAGGAGAGAAGACGGGAGACGCGGGGCTCAGGCTGCCTGAGGGGTGCACACTTCAAGAGCACGTGGGCATAGGCATTGCGGTGCCAGGCTCCACTTTCTACTGGACAGCTCAGCACCAGGGAAATCTTCAGGATCTGGCGCCACATAGCTACAAAGGGGCTAGTGTCCGACACCCGACAACCAGGTTTCCAGAAGCCCAAGGCGCACTCACCATTTCGTACTTCTGATGTGTCTTTGGGAGCTGCCCTCCCAAAAAGAGGTCTGCACTCCGCAATTCGCACAGCCGCCCAAAACAGATCCTGACAAGAATCCCCCTGTCTTAAGCAAAGCGTAAAAAAGGCTTCCGGGATGCACGCCGGGATGAACATGCATGCTCCTCATTGGACAGTTCATCCCTTTTAGTAGTTTTGTTCCTGATTGGCTGGCTGATTCACTCCGCCCTCTCAGCTTGCAGTATCAAAATATTTTGGTAAAGTTCGAGTGAAAGTCGCGTACAGTACACTTGAGAGACTACGCTTGAAAAAGGCGAAGTTCTATAAATTCAAAGCCTTTCAGGGCTACATGATGAGACCCCGACTCAGAACGAAACACAGAAGCCCCGCGTGGTGGCAGGCATTTTTAATTCCTTCCGTCCTGAGACGGAGGAGGAAGATCACTTAAATTGGAGGCTAGCCTAGTCCAGAGAACTAGTTCCAGGGCAGCCAATACTACCCAAAGAAATCTTGTCTCGAAAAAAATCAACGCAACAAACAAGCAAAATAAAAACCAAAATTTTAAAAACAACATACTATCCTTGCACTCTGGAATAAACACACTCCATTCTGGGATTTCACGGCATTGTAAAGCAACATACGCAGAGATTTTGAGTGCATTTACTCCCTTCTTCGCACATCCACTATTCCCCACCTGCCTTTTCCAGAAAGATTGCGCTTTAAGTTTGTTCTGTGCATTCTGGTCTCTTTTCCCAAAGGGGAAACAAAACAACAACAACGACGACGACAATAACAAAACCCACGGGACTTTAGAGAAGCAGCAGGCCCCACATAGGTTCAAGCACAGGTACCACATACAGGGCTTGATAGAAATCCCCAAACATTAGGGATGAGGCAAAATCCCATGACTTTCTCACATCTCATGAATTTCTAACAAGAAAATTAAAACATGCCAACAAAGGAATATAGTTCGCCTATGGATGGATAAAATAGTCATAATGGCAGGAGTGCTCTACTAAAGATTCAGAGTTACAAAAAGAAACCCTTGAACTTCAGAAAAGTTCAAGGTCGTGAAGAAAGCCTCCATTCAATAGACTGAATACTCCCAAATATCAGGGTCACACAGACTGCTAACAAGGAGCCCCACAATGGTCATTCCCTAGTGATGGACGCACAGACACTAAATGACTTAACACTGAGACCTCGTCATGCCTGCTATTGCTTGTAGGGTCATGAAATAATTCTTTCAGCACCATGACATTCACCAGAGTAACAGTGTCACTCACATGCACATTAAGATATATTTATTTCATTTCATAAGCATGGATTTTTTTTCTTGCAAGTACATCAGTGCACCTCATGTGTGCTTGGTGCCCTGGGTGGCCAGACAGTATTGTGTCCCCTGAAACAGTAGTCTCAGGCTGTTTTGAACCACCATACCAGTGATGGGAATCAGCCGTAGTTCTCTTGAAGAGAAGTCTGTGCTATTAGCTCCTGAGTCATCTCTCTGTCCCTTATTCACATTA
>CABHPR010144409.1:34962-59660 GCA_902168415.1 Peromyscus melanophrys | reverse complement strand
AATGACTCTAGCCTTTCATGGCTGCAGAGGGGTCCAGCCTGGAAGGACTGGAGCACCTTCCCTTCACCCAGGGCATTTTTATTTTCTATTTACAGTTTAGCCAGTTAATTTCCATATGTTCAAAACAACCTGAAAAGAGCTCCCAAAGATACAATGCCAAGTGCAAATTCCTTGATTTCTCAGGTACCCCGGTTTTCCGGGTTTCCTGAACCAAGTTTTGCATAGGCTTTGTATCCTTAGGAGACTCGTAGACCAGATTCACATAGCTAGAGAAACAAAAGGTATCAGTTAGGCACCCAAAATTACAATGGCTCAAGTGGAAAGACAGAGGGTCTACACAGCTCGTCTTAATTGGGACCATTAAGAAGCAAGAAAGAAAAGAATGTTGCTAGATTCTTATTTTCTTTTTGCTTCTTGATGTTACCATTTAAGATGAGCTGTGTGGACCCTCTTTCTTTCCTCTTGTGCCATTGTAATTTTGGGTGCTTAGAATAGAATTACTGAGTGGGCTCCATTACCAAGTCATTGTAATTTAAATTAAGAATGAATGAATGAATGAATGAATGAATGCAAGGTAAATACCAGAAAACAGAAAACTACTTAGATGTCCCTTGCTCTAATTTGTTTCTTCAAACAGTGGTTTTTTATTACTTACTTTACAGGTAAATATTTTCATGTGACTTTTCCCATATTGCTACTTTTCTGGGATGAATAACAAGTTATTCCCATTGCTGTGGAAAATTCTTTTACATTCAGATATAGAACTAGCAAAGTCATCTGGTACCTTTTATTTTGTTTTACCACTTAAAACCTGAAGCTTGGAATTTTTCTAGCCCAAGAAACACCCAGTGACTGATGACAAATCAGAAACGAGGAGAAGATGGGGGTATATAGGAGAAGGAGCAAACACAAGGGGGCTGAAGGAAATGCCTAGGCAAAGACAGGCAGGCATTTTCACCATCTGAATTGTATGAGAAATAGACAAGGTCACTTACAAAGTGGAAGTATAAACTCTAGTTTTTCATCTTGGATGCCACTGATCCTTGACTAGTTACATTTCATTGTGGACACTTTTGCCTTCTCACTCATGGCTAACATTCAAAGATGAGCTTCAGTATTCTAGTTTAATCAACGAAAGGAAAACCACAACATCCAAAAGCCACCTTGGTAGCATAGCATCTTACCGGTCTTCTCAGGCACTTGGCAGAGGAGAAACTTGCGAGGTTCACTTGCTTCATCCCACCCAGGTACAATGGACCAATCTAGGCTGTAGATTCCTCTTCCCTGTAGTGGCAGTTGGTGACACACTGAGAGTATCAATCCACCTGGCCTGCTCTCTTACAAGTTGTGAAGGTGTTCACCTGTGCCTACTAGACTCAAATGGAGGTGGCATCTAACCAATTGCAAAATACTGCTAAGGGTAATGGAACGGTGACATAATTGTTCAACTGTGACCATGCTTCTAGTTTATATGCAATGTCACCTTGAGAAGGTATGATGTGAATTGTGACGCACTCTCTAAGCATAGAGCATGGCTTTCAACAAGCACACCAATCTCATCTCTCCCTGGACTGAACCGCTTAGTGGAAATACAGGTTTCTAAAGTCTCACATCTATCATCACTGATGCCAAGTACTGAACATTTTCTGTTCCTTCAATTGTATTTCAGGTCTCTTCCCAACAACATGACTGACATTGGAGGGACAAAAGCTAATTTAAAATTTGTGTTACTCTCCCATATCATTAGTATAAGACCTATTAATTAGTGTGCAATAGGCATCTAGTAGATAATCAACATCAATTTTATGTAAATTATCATAATATTTATGCAAAATAACAGGAAGAGTGGTCATCAGCCTGAGTCAAAGTGTAGGATTGCTTCATTTCAAGGTCATAATGGTAGCAAAGAAAGCTCTCACACCTAAGTCAGAAGATAAGACCATCTACTTTAAATGAGATGTTTGGAGAATGTCAAAGACTTTCTCTGCCATTATGGACATCTGCTAAGTACAGGCAAGGTAAACAATCACCTGAAAGATGTATTTGCTTGCATGCAGTGGGAAACATCAGCTCATTAGCTCTCTGCTTAGCTCGTTAACTCACCAGCTCGTTAGCCCTGTGCTCGTTAACTACTTAGCTCTGATTAGCTCTGCTCACTTCCTTCTCCTATCACTCACAGTGTGAATGAACTGTAAATCTGCCAGAGCAACAGATGGCTTGTCCAGGTCCAGGGAGAGTAGTGTGTTCAGGGGTGGAGGACAGAGCAGTCTGAGATTGTTCTGGCCTTTAAACCCTTCCATTTCCTAAAATTTATGGATGACAGTTTAGCTTCATATTGATAGGCAAAAAGATTGGGGCAGTTTTAGTCATTTTAAGATGTACAAGTTTCCATGTACAGGTGTAACTTTGCATGACACAAATGTGTTCTCACAGAACTGCTCATTGGCAGTGTACATGACCCAAGAACTTCAGACAGCAGCACAGCCCAGAAGTATTTATTGAGTACTTAATAATGGTTGATAACGTGCTCATTCCTGTACTGGGCCTTGGTTTCCTCAAATGATTCTACTTCAGCATTGAAATGGAAGAGAACATATTTGTTCAGGCTAATTCCTGGTGAACAATAAATGGAAGTAGCAAATGATGAAATGAATGATACAAATATAGTATATTCAACAAGGGTGGTGATAAAAAGAAAATAGGTTCATTATCAGTACTAACGCAAAATCTAACCCCAAATACTATTATCCAAGCTATTCATGTGGGATCACATACGTTACTTCTATTTCTTTAATAATTAAAAGGGTACATTGTCACCATTACTATATCCAGCCAGACTTGTATTATAAACATATATGATTAACCTGCACAGAAGGTACCCACACATTCTCATTGTAATCTAGGAAGTACAAAATAGAGAGGCTGTTTATTACAGAAAAAGTGAAGAGCATCCAGGTACATAAATTTGAAGGGCATACATTATCTGGAAATGACAAAATGATATAATCATTTTCATGTATCTATGCATCTACTTGGCCCTACCTGTGGTAACTAACATCATACTTGAGAAGCACCTTGTGTTGACTATCAGTCATTATAACATTGTTGATTATTGGTCAAGACTCAGTGTTAAAATGAATAAAAAATATGATTAAATATTGACAAGAATAAAACACAAGAAATACACCATTGACAACTGGTACCCATGACCAAAGAAGCATATCGTAAAGCCTGGTAAATTCCGGATAGTTTCAGAGCAATGGACACCTTCAGCATCTAAATGAAACTATCTTTGGAGAGACAGAGTACAGGAGCTCCAAGAATTGAGATCACAAATAAGCAGTTTTACCTGTCTTACACTGAAGTGGATGCCTGGTCTTAGCTGAATGAAAAGGCTGCTATCAGACTAGCTGCCCTTTCTTGCTAGGCATGCCCCACTGAGTATAAGTTATGCAGATTCATTCTGTCTTACTGCTACCTCATTGCCTGAGAAAAAATAAATAAATAAGTAAATAAAAAGAGAAAATAGCAAAAATTTGAGACCTTTCTTGGCTGCCTGAGGCCCTCTCACTTTTACTGCAAGAACTTTTGAAAAGGAAAACATAAACAAAATATATTTCCTATCTACCCATAACAAACAGACTAAAAATACTATTACAACTATACAATAGTTTAAGGTCAACGTATTCCTTCTTCGTGACTATGAAAATCTGACCCGAGTAAAGCATTAAAATTCATAACACAAGGAAATGAGGGACTCCTAGAAGCACTTTCTTCTATATAAGTACAAATTTCCTCTGCCTACATCTAGCATTTAAAGGAAACCATCCAGATAATTAAAATGCCTATAAATGAAATGTCAAAGTTAAATGTTTTTTTTAAAGTCTTAATGCTTAGGCAAAGTGAAACCTTTATTCTAAAATAATACACTTTAAATACTAGTGGAGTCTTGTGAGGGAGTTGAATAATTAAAGTTTGCCACATAAAATGGGTCTACAGGTCTCCACACAGCTTCACTGGGCATGTAACCTTTATGAAGGGGAATTCGATAATCAGTGTGGATTTTCTTTTGTCCTTAAATATTGCCAGAATTTTAAACATGAACACAACCATTGTGTATAAAGCTAGTCACGCAATGAACATGGAGTAAATTACTCACACAACTAAAAAATCTCAGAATTTCTGAAGGAAGCAGGTTTTATTCTGCTTTTGGGTCCTTGGCTTTGGGCTTATTTAGTCCTTGCGTGAGGATGATGATGATGGTTCATTTCCTGTCTTTACTTGTAAGCTTAATCTAGAGTTGGATGCTATAGGCTTTTGACTGAATCTAGCAGACACATAACTCATCTATATAGACATTATATAAATTCAAGTAAAATACAGGCTTTTGTTCATCATACAGATCAATCCATGGATATCTGAATTTCTTTTGACACTTACTGTTAATCATCTGGTATTTATTGAAAACTGTATATATGTATCACTGTTGTACATATATTCTGTAACTAGCTATTTGGAATGTGAGATGCCTGGTCTCTGTACCTTTTGGTTTCATTGCTGATCCTAAGTGATAATTAAAGCAGACCCAATTCTCACAAAGAAAGACACTAACATAGAGTCAGGGTAGGAATACAATTGTATCCCTATAATCCAAAATAAGAACTCTGATATTGCAATTCATCATATGCTATGTCCTCACAGAATGCAGGCTATCTTTTCCACTACTATCCATCTATATTTCTCTGGGCTGCTCATAAGTAGAATTCAACTTGTCCCACTCCTTAGAGGAAAGCAGCAAGGCTCTAGTTCATGTGTTCCTTTACTATTGGCTAGCAATTACCTCTGGGGAGAAAAACAAAACATTTTGAGGCTACTCCTTAGTTTTATAGAAGATGAACCTACAGGGCTAACTATCTTCCAGTGTCCTGAAGGCTGTGTGGTTAGACACTGTCACTTACTATAAGAAAGCACTCTGTAAGGCAATTTTCCTCATTCAACTGCAACTAGCTACAAAAGAGAAATTGTTTTGCTTGTATTCTGAAACTCCATACATAAATTTCCTGAAGACAACTCGACACTTGATTGCAGAGAGATAATTTAAGTATTAAAATATATTTTCAGGGGGCTGGAGAGATGGCTCAGTGGTTAAAAGCACTGGCTGTTCTTCTAGAGGACCCAGGTTCAATTCCCAGCACCCACATGGCAGCTTACATCTGTCTGTAACTCCAGTTCCAGGGGTCTGATACCTTACACCAATGCACATAAAATAAAGTTAAATAATTTTTTTTCAGCCAGAAGTGGTGACGTAAAGCTTTAATCCCAAACTTAGGAGATAAGGAGGCAAAATTTGGTGGATCTCTGTGAGTTCAGGGTTAGCCTGGCATGCATAGTGAGTTCTAGGATAGCCAGGACTGCCAAGAGAGGCTCTGTATCAAAACAAACAACCAAAAAGATTTCTTCTCATGAAAAATTCCACCAAACTGAACTTCTTGGTTTCATCTTAAATTACTGTCTTGGGAATCTCAGGTTTTAGTTTTTAAGTTAATTCCACTTTTTGTTCATGTTACTAACACAATCGAGTCAGGGATGGGACTGTGTGCTGCTGTAGGTGGTCTTGACATCTTCTATGTCTTTCCTTCGTTTGACTTGACAAATCTAAGCTCTGCAACTCTAATGTATCCAAAAAAGGGGGAGAAATCTACTTTCTCATTGGAGTGGAATCATCTCGGTCTTAAACACATCCTAATGAGATATAGTAGATGATGAAATAATTATACTTTTACATTGCCAAGTCTAATGGTATGATTAGAAGTCCATTTTCAGTGAATTCAAGGAAGAACATCCTGGACATGACAGCAGAAGTAGGGAGACAATGAGGGGAAATGGGAAGGTCCATTTGGAGAGTCTTCATTCATGTTCTAGAAGGTACAGGATAGGCATGTAATATTACAAGTAGAGAGGGCAATGGAAGGAACAGGTCTTTGCCTTGTACAACAGAAGAGCAAAGAGTAGTGTGATGTAGGAAGGCCTGTTGTGGAAAGACCTGAGAAAGACTTTTCTCTCCACAATGCCATTTTCCTTTTCTATTTATTGTTGCTGCAATTATTATTGATTTTTCTGGTACTGAACCACAGAAAGGGATCTACTTCAAGAGACATAATGCATTTATGACCAAATATCATCTCTTTTCTTCAACATACATTTGTACATAGTAAACATGGTATTAAGGAAAGCACTTGTATTTTAGGATCAGTCGAATGAGATTTTAAACCTGGAATTTCTTAATTGTTTTCTTATTTGTGAAACACCTGCACCCACACAGCTGCTTTATAGATAATACCTCATACACAAGAGCAGAAACAGTAAGTCCAGCTCCCTGCACATAGCTCACTGGAGAACCCTGCTGCCTTTCTTCTCAATAGGTATGGTGTAGCTGAAGTTTTCTCCAGTCCTGCCCAGTCCCACAGACCCCACAGCCACTTATAAAATAATCACTCAGAAGCTTATATTAATTAAAACTGATCGGCCATTAGCTTAGGCCTACCACTGACTAGCTCTTACATTTAAATTCAGCCCATTTCTGTTAATCTATGTTTTGCCACATGTTCTGTGGCTTTACCTATATGCCATTACATGCTGCTCCCTGGATGGCAGGCTGGCATCTCCTGGCTCAGCCTTCCTGTTCCCAGAATTCTTCTTGTCTATTTATCCCACTGATACTTCATGCCTGGCTACTGGCCAATCAGCTTTTTATTTATCAACCAATCAGAGCAACACATATTCACAGCATACAAAACATCCCAAAGCACCTCCCCTTTTCTGTCTAATCAAAAAGGAAGAGTTTAACTTTAACATAGTAAAATTACATATAACAAAACAGTAATCAAGCAAGAATTACAGTTATAATATCTAGTCTAATTGTATTTGGCAAAATTAAAGAAAATATTCTATCTATCCTAGATTTTTGAGACTAAAGTTTTATATCTAATTTATTTTTTATCATAACCAAGGAAAATTATAACTATCTAATCTTCAACTACATCAAAGACCCCTTCCTTTTAAATAGAAAAAAAGGGGGAAATGATGGGTGATATTGCTCTGTATGCTGTGAATGTGTTGCTCTGATTAGTTGATAGATAAAATGCTGTTGGCCATTAGTGAAGCAGGAAGTATAGGTGGGATAAGCAGACAAAGAGAATTCTGGGAAGAGGAAAGTGAGTCAGGAGTCACCAGCCAGATACAGAGGAAGCAAGATGTGAAGGCAGAACTGAGAAAAGGTACCAAGCCATGTGGCTAAACATAAACAAGAATTATGGGTTAATTTAAGTGTAAGAGCTAGTCAGTAATAAGCTTGAGCTAATGGCTGAGCAGTTGTAATTAATATAAGCCTCTGTGTTTTTAGTTGGGTCTGAGCTGCTGCAGGACTGCGGGGCAATGGGAGCCTGGTGGGACCAGGAAAACTTCAGCTACAGTATGGAGCATGATGCAATTAAATAACAAGGTTGTGCTCCTTACCTGAGGATTTGAAACCAGAACCATAATGGATGTTGGATCTAGAGGGCAAGATGAGGATGAGGATGAGGATGAGGAGGGGAGGGAAATGATGGATAGAGACACAAAGAAGGGCATGTAGAGTCCTTAAAACCGTGTCTACTTCTGAATTTCTCAATTCTCACTCTGTGACACTGCTCCCTGTGAGGCCAAACTTTACTCCAATGACTTCCTGCCCTCGCCATGCTCCATGAAATTCCTACATAAGGGTTTGTTGACTGGTGCACAAGCCACCCCAGAGCAGAGCTGAGCATGCAGCTTTGACACTGCTTCCATCCTCAGTAGCAGTTGCCTTTGATGTTCACATTCTCCCTTAACCAAATTATGAATGCTCTATTTCTCTCCATTGCCACTATAATGAACTTTAACAATAATTATATGCCAAGCTCCCTGGGCTGGGGGTTTCTTTTTCTTCCTTTTTTATCCTTCAATGCTTGTAGTCTTCTAAATTCTGTAACTCCTGGAGGAAATGTGGAGACATTAGCTATGTGCAAAGACAAAAGAAGCTTCATGCAGTTGACTAGCACTGTAAAAATTGGCTAGGACCCAGTTAATGGGGAAAAGCAGGGGGTAATTTTTTTGAATGTTAACACCAATACTGACAGGGCTTCTTTGATCCTTTCAAGGCTATGTATGTCATGTATGGCTCATGAAGACATATTATTGTAAACAAGATTCAATACCATTAGATTGCCAAATTGCTAAGCATCCCTTGCAAAGCATTTTCTATGCTCAGCCTTTAAAAGAGCCAAGCAGTTATAGTCTGAATTGCTTATCCGAAAAACAACCCACTACATTCTTCTAGAGGGAAGGAAGATACTGAGTAAAGAAAAAGTAAATTAAAGATTGACATGTATTGATTGGCTTAATTTCAATTTTATTTATTAAAAGTAAGTATTTCAAGCATATTTTTAAAATGAAGCAGCATAGTGATGATAAGCCTCTTCTGTTTGGCTGGTCAAACTCATTTGTTGCATGTATAACCTTACAAAGATTGTCTTAGTGTCTCAACATTCCAGGTGGAGATATTTACATCATCTAAAAAAGAGTCAGAGGCTCAGTGTCTTGGACATCAAGCCATACCCACATTACAGGCCAGAAAGTGTTTCCAGGATTACCAAGTACCACTACAAGAGAATGTCACATTTAATTATTTTTATGCTTCTTAAGAATACAAAAAAGTTGATGCTGGTTAATATCAGGCAATGGACAAAATGCATTTTCTTTTCATTTATTTAAGCCTTTACTATAATCTTGTAGGTTATTGAAACTCATTGCAATTAGAGTTGGGGACATGGAGAAAAGAAAACCCTTGCTGAATACCACCAATCACTGAGCTAACATTTGACTTGGGATTTGTATCCAGGAAGAAATGTGCAGTTTTGCTCATGAAAATTTGGTCATATTGCTCCTATTTAATATTCCTGTTTGCTTTGATTTGCTGTGTTCTAGAGAAGAATTCATAGTCCTGAGGCTTACTGGGAAATTGCTCCGCCACTGAGTTGCATGACCAGTGTCTCCTTTTAAAGCTTTACCATCACAGTATGGGCTATCTCCAGCTAAATATAGCCTTTGAGCTTGAGTAGATGTGAGACTGACAAACTTAAAAAGTAGTTTATGATGAATGGCTTATACATAACTAGACTTCATGGAAAAGTTGCAATAATTAAGAGAAAATATGTTGGAAGGCCATTAAAAAATATCCTTGTGGCTGATAGCATTTATCTTCTTCCTTGGAAGAAAAAGCCATTCTATCTTCTCTTCCCACATAAGTCAACCTTCAGTTTTTATTATTTCTTTTATTTTTTAAGATCATAATATAATTACATCATTCACTCCATTCCTTTCCTCCCTTCAAACCTACCCATAAACCAGTATTTACTCTTTTTCAAATTTATTGCCTCTTTTTTTTGTTGAAGATAAAGCAAGACTCCTCACACAAGCATCATGCAAATGACCTAGCTTATGCCTACAACTTTCTTGAACTCTATAAGTGAGAATACTTCTTTAGCTAACTACAGGGCTAACTGTAGAAACTCTCTCCTACTGTTCTCTTCATCCATTTTGTTTTTATGGAAAGCCATATAGCTGCCAGAAGTTTAACAAAGACTTTTATCCATAATATATATTTATAATTGTTATATTCTAAATTATCTTTTGAGATTATAATATAATTCTATCATTTATCCTTTCCCATTCCTCCCTCCAAAATGCCCATATATCCTTCTTGCCCTCATTCGAATTACTTGCTTCTTTTTTCTTAGTTAGGAATTATGTTTTCCTAAATATATAAATATAACCTTCTCAGTCTATGTAATTTTATTGTGTGTTTCTGTGGGTGATCATTTGCTACTGAATAACCAATTGTTGTGCTTTTCCATGGGTAAGACTGTTTCTTCCATTCTCAGCATTCTCTAGCTGCCTGCAGTTATGTGTGTAGGGATGAGAGCTCTTGAGCTTTCCCCAGTTTATGTTCCAATGTCTATTGGTGTCATCCTTGTTCAGTTCATGTTAAGACATTGTTTCTGTTAAGATCTTTTTTGGATATAGCACTTCTGATATGTGTAGGAGATAAAAATCTTATAGCAAACTCTGTGCTTCTTTAAAACCTGTTGTCGTTCTGATTTCTCTTCTTAAATGATCTCTGAGAATTAGGTGCTATAGTTGTATTGTATATGAATCCACTGGGACTGGGCTCCCTGACTCTATATTTTTATTGACTGTGGTTTTCTGTAATGGCCTCTGTCTGTTGCAGAAAGAAGTTTCATTGATGGGAGTTCAGGACAACATTTATCTATAAGTACAAAGACAAATATTTAGAATGTAGTTGGTAATTGTGTGTTGTAGAATATTATTTAAAGTGTGTTACTTTTGTTTACGTTGCATTTGTTTAACTCTGTGAAGCTGTGTTACTTTGCCTGTGTAAAATAATTGGTCTAATAATGAACTGAACGGTCAATAGTGAGGCAGGAGAGAGAAATAGGTGGGGCTGGCAGGCAGAGATGATAAATAGAAGGAGAGATCTTAGAAGAAGAAGACATAGCCAGAGAAAGAGGAGGACTCCAGAGGCCAGCCACCCAGCTACACAGCAAGCCATGGAATAAGAGTAAGATTTACATAAGTAACAAAAGGAAAAGTCCAGAGATAAAGGGTAGATGGTGTAAGTTAAGGAAAGTTGGCAAGAATAAAAGCCAAGTTAAGGCTGGGTATTTATAATTAAGTATAAGCCTGTGTGTGTGTGATTTATTTGGAGCTGGGTGGTGGACCCCTCAAAGTGTAAAAAATCAGCCAACAACAATTTTGTTAGGATAGTGAAGTTGTCACTGTAAGCATTCATCCAATATCCATGATTTCATTAGCCCTGGGTCATATTCTAGGTTTCTATTACCAAGTATAACTTCCCTCTTACTGAGTGTTTCTTCAGTCCAGCTAGATAGCTGCTGGTTGCTGCCAAGATATGTGTGCCACTACTGCACATAGGTGTCAAGATGGGCAGCATTGTTGGTTGTCTCCTTCCCTTGGAAGTGTGCATGGTGCTTTCCGGCACCATGAAAGCTAATCCTCAAGGATAAGGCTTTTGGGTCAGTTCCAGCTCAGGGCCCTTTGTTCCCTGTGTTTGAAATGTATGGTATCTTTAGCAATAAGAACTTACCTTGTTACCCTAGGTGATAACCAAAATATTTGAAGCCTTTTGTACAACGCTGACTGACAACACTAAAGAACGATTTTCATGCCTTGTTATTGGCATTTTTGTTAGATAGTCTACAGCTCTTAGAGGGAATATTGTCAGTCCAGACAGGAAAATTTCATTTAAACATAATGTGGACATTTATACACAGACTTATGCTTCTTACAAGTATTTTTTTAAGCAGATACTTAATAGTAAAAATTCTTATGATTTTTAAATATTCTTGCTATTATTTTACTCTCCTGCCTCCTTAATCTGTGTTATCACCTGCTGTGGATATCGCTCTGTATGCTGTGAATGTGTTGCTCTGATTGGTTAATAAATAAAGTGTTGATTGGGCAGTAGCCACACAGGAAGTATAGGGAGGAGAATTCTGGGAAGAGGAAGGCTGAGTCAGGAGTCGCCAGCCAGACACAGAGGAAGCAAGATGTGAAGGCAGAACTGAGAAAAGGTTCCAAGCCACGTGGCTAAACATAAATAAGAATTATGGCTTAGTTTAAATGTAAGAACTAGTCAGTGGTAGGCCTGAGCTAATGGCCAAGCAGTTGTAATTAATATAAGCCTCTGAGTGTTTACTTATGTCTAAGCAGCTGCGGGACTGGTAGGTGAGAGAGATTTGTCCTGACCATGTGCCAGGTGGGACACAGGAAAACTTAAGCTACAATCACCCCTGCTTTCACTCATTAGTGCCTCCCTGTGTTTTGAAACCCCCTTTGAATCCCTGCTATACCTCTCTTTAGGGCTCCTTCAACCCCCACCCCAGCAATGACTCCACTTTAGATTCCATATTCCTTCAGTTATCTCACATCTGAAGGTATGGAACTAGGAGCCTCAGATGACAGAAAGCATGCAACATCTATAATTTGGTCAACACAGCAGTTGACAAAGTTTATTAATTCTGGAAAAAGTTACCAAAAAGTAAGAAAAAAAGAAAAAAAAATCTCTTCTCTTTTTGGAGAGAACAGAGATGCCGATATCAATACATGACAAATGAGATGACTCACAATGTAAGCCTCCTCATAGTATGGATCTTAACATAATTATCAATACATTGCTTTCAGCTATTTTCCCATTTTAATTGCATACAGTTTATGTCTTTGTTTTATGTAGTTATTTCTATGAGAGGAGAATGAAAGAAGCAAGATGAAAAGGAAAGAATTATGCAAAAGAAAAGAATGCTTGCCAAATACAGAATTTGTGATTTCTACTTTGTACATGACTTATGTACAATTACATTTTCTAAGGCATTACCCTATGTGCTACTCCATGGTACAGCCCCAATATGTGTGTCTGGTATCTTTGTGGATTGAGACAAATAACCTCCTTTTATTTTCATTCTTAAAACCAGTAACTTTTCTTTAATTAGGAATTTTCTTCAGATTAAGCAGTAGCCTTGATTTTTCTTACAGTAATTTGTTTCAGTATTGAAGAAGTTTGTGGCCGTGCATGTCGGTCTCTCCGTAACATAAGCAAAGGGAAAAATACCAGACTCTCCTGAAAAGTTCATTCATAGTCTGGTCTTCAGAATGGAGTTCATAAGCCAACTGTTTTGTGACACAGCTGGTGCAAGAATAAAGAAGGAAGGTTGTGAAATAGATTATAACCTTAAATACCACAGGAAGTATGATGGCACATTCAAAATAAAATAAAAAAAAAAAGAACAGTACGTTTTGCACATTTCAACACATAGTAAATAGTTCCTCGACAATGAAATGAAGATCAGGTTTTTTGGGGGGCAGAGTATGCTAAAACGGGAGAAACATACAAATGAGAAGACAAGCTGATGGAAGCAGGCACTTGGAACTAGGGATGATTTAAAAGGAACCGGGATGGACACATCTGGCTGAACTTCAGTGCAAGGATGGCAAGGTAGGTGTTTATGAGCATGCTAGTATTTGTGTTCTAGAATATTCTAGAAGTGTGTTTTTTCTAAATTGGCAAGGAAAATAGTGGATATGCCTTCAGACACTGGTACGGAATCTTGTTAGGAGAAGTTTTACTCATGCAGATGGGAGATAGAGCTCAGGATTTTGATTGAAGAAAACCAGTGCACAAAACAGGAGCATGCCATCAATTTATCATGGCAAATTGGAGATAAATCATGAATTGATTCATAACATGATCTTAAAAAGTGCTGAATGCCCATGCTGCAAGCCTTTTTCATTCTTGGCATGAGGAAGGGAAGAAATACTTAAAAGTTTAGGATCCACTGGTATTTAATGGGATTTTTTTCTCTAAATTTGTTGATCTAATTGCTGGTTAACAAGAAAGTGGTGCAATGATGGAGATGCACAGCAACTGCAAACACTAGCTTTTGTTGTGTGACCAAGTGTCCCTATTCCACTCTGGAGCTGCTGATCCACACAGAGCACCTGATTTAATTCCTGTCCTGAACCATAGGCACATATTGCTACTCTAACAAATGTTCAGTACTCTGCTAAGAAGGATGCAACCATATTTCTTCTAGAAGAAATGCAGGATATGTGTCTCTGTGACCAACTGGGACATGGTTGTCCAGTAACCTTAGGCGAAGCTTGGAGTGAGTTAACTTCAATCACTGGTATCATTTTTTTTTCAAAGCCACTTCCCAGGACTTTGTCAAATTTACTCTAAAACAGTAAATTGTATCCGTGACGGAAGCCAAATAAGACATCCTATGGGAAAGACTTAACGCTAAAACCAAACATTCTGTAAACAGTTCTCAGATAAGGGGCTGGCATTCCTAACAATGAAGTATGTCTGATGAGAAATACCCCTCTGCAGTCAGGGCTCAGATATTAAAACAGGACCAGGTATTACAGTCTCAGTAGTCACGTTTCAACTTAACACTGCAGCCCGAGAATCACATGCATGTGTACTTTGAGATCGCAAGTGAACAGTCAACACATTAGAAAGGGAGAGGAGATGAAACTGTTGTTAAATCATTTAAATGCATGTAGGTAATAATTGTTAGTATTGTCTAATGTGGGAACTAGTTTGTTATTCTTACCTTTTGGGTATATCAAGAGGGTAAGCTGATGTTTTCCTTCTGCCCAAAGAGACAAATAACAGTAATATACAGATATATTCAACAGCTTCTGTACCTGAAGTATTTCCTTCTAGATTTTTACATTTGAAAGATATTTAAACTGACTAAAATTATAAATTAGACCATTCCATTCCATGTTTTTTTCAGATACTGATTTGAAATTTTGTAGTAATAACTTCCTGGTAGAATTTTTGTTGGCTCCATTTTCCTAATTGTTTTTAGATTATATACATTCTAATGTATGGTATATGTTATATATTTGTGTACATATTTTTAAATGTTAAAGTTATCTGTCATCAGTCTCATTTTAAGTAACTTATTTACTTTGTTACACATTGATCACATGTTCTCTGCTAACGGTATGTTGATTTTAAGACATTCTGGCTTTGAGTTTTTTATTATGTTGAAAAGGCACACCATTATTCTTTAAAATACTTTCTGTTTTATTTCACTCCTCCTTTAACTCTGGGGAATTAATTACCAATGTATCCAGCCACCTGATGATGTTCCACAGTTCATTAATTCTCTATTTTCTCAATAACTAAGTCAGTATTGTAAAAGACTTTCAAATAAAAAACACATCACACAGTGAGCAAGACCCAACATCTACACATTTCAATTCAAAGATTTGAATTTTCAATTTGCTTCAGGAGAAAGAAAAATCTCTTACTTGATATTATATATTAGTATATGATTAAATTTTATACCTAAATACATTTTAAATGCAATATTTCAAAACATGATTTTATTAAAACAATGTGATTTCCACCTTATCATATATATAATACATTGTTGAGTAGTCTTCATTTGGAAGTAGTTTATGATATTTGAAATAAAAATTTGAAGACAAATGTGTATATGACATGGGGAGATTTGTATGAAGGAAACAGAAATGATGTATTTATGTTATAATGTAAAAATATAAATAAATAAATAAACAATTTGGTGGTGTTTGCCTACATGATTAATTGTTAATTTGTTCCAGTTTTGCTTTTAACTTTTTACTATCAACATGATGCTCAGAAAAGAACATAAGTACCTAAACTTCTGCTGCTGATTGACAGTAGGAGGCAAGGCACAAAAATTTCAGTTGAAAGACAGACAATATGATAGGATATGCATTGGGATGCTAGCATGAGAAGCAAGGATGGAGTGATGGAATATTCTGGAAGCATTTCTGAAGCAGAATCAATAGGATATAAAATTAGCTGGATGGTGAAAATTTTTATACAGATTAGTCAACAACCACCTGTGTGATATTCAGGTAATGTCACTAATGTGATGATCATTAATAACAGAGTTTAGATATTGATTGAGCATTTATGTGATTTAAGAAGAACATAGTTACTAGAACCAGAGATTTGGAACATGAAAATGCTATTGCCTAGGATATGAAGAGAGACAGAGACAGAGACGGAAAAAAGGAAGGAAGGAAGAAAAGAAGGGAGGGAGGGAAATAAAACAGAAAATGAAGAGAAGAAGAAAGAAGCGGGGAGAAGGAGGAGGAGGGGGAGGAGGAGGAAGGAGGAGGAGGAAGAGGAGAAGGAGAAGAAGAAGGAGAGGGAGAAGGAGAAGGAGAAGGAGAAGGAGAATCAGTGCAGGACAGACTTAAAGTCCTGCATATTTTGATGCTGAATAGAAAGGAAGAATGGTGAGAAATGCAGCAACATGCTTAGAAATGGAAAAATGAGGTACTGGTAGTGCTGAAACCCAAGGGACAAAAGATAAGGAAAGAAGTTAATCTACAATATTAAAAACTTGTCCAGAACAGTAAATACTAAGAAATACCTTTCATTTGTCAATATTTTTAGTGAGACAGTCTTTCTTGATGGTTTTCTGATTATAGGAATTCAAATAATCCTCTTTCTGGAGGGAGTCATCACATTACATTCTCATCTACAGTCATGTAGATCATTTTGAAAATGTATATATAATATTTAGAAACTACTTTAATAATGTTATTGCAAAAAATGAATTCTAATATAGTTAAATACCATAACCCACCAACCTAGGAATTTAGTTATTATTAATATTACTCTCAAGATCAATGAAAATTGATAATAAACTACATATATACATAATCTCAGATAAGCCCCCTGTTTTCCCTTCCCATTCATTTCCCTCTTTTGTTTAAATACAATTAAGCAATTATCTTACATTTGTGACATGATAATCACCCCCTAGCCATAGGCATCTTCTAACACTTCTGAATGGAAATAATCAGAGAACATATACGAGTTATTAAATGACACAGAACACCCAACCAGCAATTTCTAAAATAGAGAAATATAAATTGGGATAGCTCCTGGATAAGGCTTTCTTTTTAAATGTTAATTTTGTCAGACTGAAAACTTCATCTCTTCAAACCCTTTCTACTGCTAGCATTATACCTTGAGTGCATTTAGTTGAACACCAGCTCACTGCCTTTTCTGAGATCAAAAACCACCCTTTTTCTTTGTCACTGTGATAATGGAAAGGGTCTGATGCTTCCAGCAGACATTGTAGTAGAGTTCAACTGTCCATGTTATACACTATTGAAAAATGTTAAACCTGCCTCATCTCTGCCATTGCGTGTTTCAGCACACAGCAGATGCCTGCATAGAGATGCCCAGATGGCAGGCTAGTACTGGTGATATTTCTTCTAATGTCAAGGGGACCTATTTCATGAAAAAGATATTTTGGATACCATTTGGAGCCTTAGGTACAACTGAAGTATAGGGGAGTCATTTAATCTGTTTGCCATCCCTACAACAGTGTCATCTAGTTTCACTGGCAGACCAGGGATCTTAATGTGTCTTTTATATAGGACTGGCACCTGTGGGTCTTCCTGCTTTATGATTTCAGAACATTGAAATCACTACCTAATCCCATATGCATATCTGCTGGTGCCCATACATGTCTGATACTCATCGAACAATATAGAGAAAAATTATTGAAACAAAAATTTAATGTATGGAATGAAACTTAACAGGCAAAAACACACACTCACATCAATTGTCTTCACAAAGGAACATGTGTAGAGAGATACACATAAAAACACACACTGGCATTAGTTGTCCTTGTAGAAATGGGAGAGTAAAGCTTGCTTAGTAAACTGGCACTATGGGCCATGCAGTGGATAGAAAGGGGCCATTGCAATAGAAGCATGAAAACTCTTAAGTCAAAACTTTGCTTACTCAGTGTTACTTACTGACAAATGATCTAAATATGCAATACGTAGGAGATGGTGAATGCCATCAAGGGAAAGGAACAAGGAATAGACTCATCTAGATGTGGAAAATACAGCAGATAGGTGTGTGGGCTCATGAGAGGGTGGGAGTTCTGGTTTACTTCACTCTGCCCAGAAGGTGAAGCAAAAGATAACAAATGAAGCAACAGGAGAATACAGAAGAAACAGAGAGTGAGGAAAAGAAACAGGTAAATGCAGTGGTGAAGGAGGCAAGAAAGAAGAGGAGAGGCTGCAGAGAAAAGGAAGAGAAAGACAGCAGAAGAAAGGGGAAAGGAAAGGAGCAGGAGACAGACGAGTAGCATGGGTGGGAAGAAGAGGAGGAAGAGCAAGAGAACACAGGAAGATAAGGAGGGGCAGGAGGACAAGGAGGTCACAGGGGCAGAAAGAGGACAAGAGAGAGAAGAAGACAAGAGGAAGAACAGCAGGACAGTCCAGTGAATACTTTTGCTAGTCTCTCGTTCATTCTTCTCTGGAGACCCTGCATGCAGAAGCCGATGGTGTGAAATCTGAATTTCTGCTACTTGGACCCTGCTCCACAGGGCATGGAAATGACAGACAGCACACTAACTTACAGTATCCAGTCGTGGGTGGATCATTTGTCTGGAAATATTTCTGAACAAAATTCTTTTCAACATTGTGATCACTCAAGGTCCATACTGTGGTTGTATCATACAATCACAGCTGGCTCCTAGTCCTTCAGAAGAGAGCTGGTGACTGTAGTTTTGGCACAAGTTACTTTTTCTCCAAACCAACACAAGTCCAAGAGGGATGGCCCTGCCAAAGCTGTTTACGATGATCAATGACCTGTCCTTTGGTTTCTTCTTTGGAGACAGACTCAGGCTGCATGCATGCTAGCCAAGACAAAAGGCCAAATGAGGTAACTGAATAGTTCCAGCCAAGCTTCTTCCATTCAAAATACAGTATCATATCAGTAGTTAAGGTGTCTGCATCTGTTTTGCTTGCATTTATGGAAATTAGCATAGATAAATCCTACATGACGGAAGCGCTTAGTCTTCTTCTTTTCTGTTGGCATGCCACTGGATTAATATATACAGTGTGACATGATATATCATAGACAGTGTTTTAAGTTTGTCCCCCACGGCTCAACTAAATGTGCAGCATCACTTCCATTTTCAGTTAGCAAAGAGGTGAGAGGCTGAATTCCACCACTATTTCTGCATAAACTTTCCTGCAACAGAGATAGCATTCAATTTCTACCATTAACACACTTTGTAATCTCTCATCTCACTCTACCCATTTTCTTAGAGAAGATGGTTATAAAATGATTCAAGGACATCTGTGCTTTTCAGTCACTATTCTGCATTTAATTCTGTCTTGGGATGGGTAGCAGGAGGTTGTTCAGAGCGACTGATGAACCTTTCTAGGACAGTCGGCCAGAGGAAACATCATGCTCCTAAAGTTGCTAACAGCTAAGACGCTTCATAACCAAATACAAATCATCCCTGGTTCCCTGCCAGTGATTTCCTGGTACAGAGGATGAAGATTTGATTGCTGGCTGGCAAGTGCCCTGACTTGATGTGTGATCCCTGAGGTTTTAATCGTTTTGATCACATTCTTGTCTCACTAAAAAGTGCAGGAGTTGGCAATCGCTCCTTCTCTCATTACTGCCAACTGGCTCTGGCCTGCTGTATTTCTCCCTCTTATTATTCCCCACTCTAAGTTTTCATAACGCAACTTAAAAACAGTCGAAGCCCCTCAACTGCATAACATCCTTGGCAATCAAAGAGATCCTTACTGAAACAATGCGTTTCTTTGGAATTTATTGAAACAGAAAATTCACAATTAATTATTACTACCCTATACCCTGGCTGTGATCTTTATCTCTGATAAGGACAGAGATTGGGTATTCATAGTCATGTGGACTATACTGTACTTTCTCATCCATTGATGGATATGTTCCCACCTAACAGTTTTTTACTGAATGTGTAATAGGTGTTGAGTGTAGGCTGAAATGCTGGGAAGACAATAAGGAATAAAAACAAACACTGACCTTGATAACGTTGGGTGCTTATTCTACTAAACTGAAAAGCATTTCCTCCCACACAACCATATGCAAAACTGCAAGTGACAACACTCTAAATTTGAGCTGCATGCTTCCATGTAAGGAGTGTTTAATCTGAATCCAGAAGCTTAGGAACATCTTACCAAGGAAGTGGACATTGAGCTACTGTGAATAATAATGACTGGTGGCAGGGAACAGATTTCATCCTGCTAGCAGAAGGCAAAGGACAGAATGATCATGGACTGTGAGGGGCATAAAGAGAAGAATGAGGCTTGCAGAGAGAACAAACTAAGACCCATCACTGAGAAGGTAGCAGGACATGGACTGTAGTGGTTTTCTGAAGTTCCTGTGAAGAAATGCCAATTAGAACTCAAATACAATCTAAGCTGAATGACTTTAAAATAAAGAATTCCAACTAAGTTTTAATTTAGAAAATAATGCTAGTTAGCGATGAGGGGAATGGTTAAAGGTAGACCACTAGGACAGGTGATGTGAGAACTCTAGAGGGAAATGACAGAAACACAGAAAAACATATTAGAAGTAGATATAGTTGTATAGAAGAAAATGAGATGTAATGAAAACATTTATTTTGAGATGTGGACAAAACACATAATCAAGTGTGTGCCTTTAATATCAGAGATATTTCTTATTGTAGAGTTAGATGAACTGGATGGGTGATAGAAACATGTGTAGAGATAGGGATTCACATAAAACAAGTTTGTCTAATTATTTTTAACCTTCTTGGATTTGGAATGTATTAAAAATGTTGAGTGTGATATGCCAGGTAAGCAGATGGCTCAATACATGTGAAGGTCAGAGATGCTTCACCTGAAGCTAAGTTTCAACAAGTTATCATCATCTTATGACTGGTAATTCCCATACCGATGAGCTTCCTAGGGAGACTGAGTAAGAGAAATAGGACTGAGCCTTGATAATGTGAAAGGTTTGTGCACCGCAAACGGCAGGCCTCTCCACTAACTGTGAACCCCATGTCTAGGATAGCTTATATAGAATGATGAGCAGAACAAGAAAATCTGCTTAAAGGAGACCTAGGGATGTGAATGATGGCATAGACAGAATACAGCCATATTCATCTAATCCACTTTCAGACTTGCCAACATACTTTGATACACAGTCATCTCTTTCTTGTTGAAACACTAGAATAGTGACAGATGAAAAGGTAACATTATATTTTATCTGTACATTAAGCTCATTTATTCTTTGCTCAGAATACTTATGACAGGGTAATGGTCTTTGGTCTCCAAAACACAGGCCTTTCTTCCCCTAAAATAAACCTCTCCCGTCTATATACCTTCACTTCCTTGTTTCTGAGGTCCTCTCCTGCTTTGCTCATGCATGTTCTCTCGTCTTCAGCAAGCCCAGGTATCCAGCACCTCACTGCCACTGTCGTTTAAAAACCTGCTCCATACACAAATACTCTTTTCCAGTTTACATGTTTCCTGTATGCACTGATGGCATCTCCATTGGTAATGCCAAAAGATGACTGCTAATGATGAAATCTAGTAGATCCAAAGAGATCTCCACCCTTTCCCAAATGTCATCTCTTTTTTGAACTCCAGGAACAAAGAGATAACCACAGGATTGTGATGATAAACTGTAACCCAAATGTAAACTAGACAAATTAGTATAATGCATCATTAAAAAACCTAAAAATCAGAAAATCATGATTATTTGTGGTGGTATTGTGTTCCCCAAAATATTGTGTACCCTAATAAACTTATCCGGGGTCAGAGAACAGAAAAGCCACTAGATATTTAGGATAGGGAGTGGTAGCACACGCCTTTAATCCTAGCATTCCAGAGGCAGAAATCCATGTGTTCAAGGTTCAAGGATATAGCCAAGCATGGTGACTCATGCCTTTAATCTCAGAAAGCAAGCCTTTAATCCTAGGGAGTGATGGTAGAAAGCAGAAAAGTATATAAGGTGTGAGGGCCAGAAACTAGAAGCATTTGGCTGGTTAAGCTTTTAGCTGGTTAAGCTTCAGGCTTTCGAGCAGCAGTTCAGCTGAGAGCTATTGGGATGAGGACACAGAAGCTTCCAGTCTGAGGAAACAAGACCAGCTGAGAAGTTGGCCAGGTGAGATTAGCTGTGGCTTGTTCTGCTTCTCTGACCTTCCAGCATTCACCCCAATAACTGGCCACAGGTTTGATTTTATTAATAAGACTCTTTAAGATTCCTGCTACAATTATTGTCTGTATTTCTCTCATCAATTACAATGACTGTCACATATATTCACCCTTTATGTGTGTTTCTGACTAGAAAACAAGTAACTATTTTTCATTATTCTATTTTTGTGATTATAAAATTATTATATCATGTCTCCCTCCCCTTTCCTCCCTTCAAACCCTTCAATATATCCCCTTTGCTCTCTTTCAAACACATGGTCACTGTTTTCTTTGATTGTTATTACATGCATATAAATATATGTATATGCATATGTATTCATATATATATATATATAAAACTCAGTCATTATAATGTTACTTATATATATGCTTTAGGAGTGATCATTTGGTTTTGGATAGCCAGTTGGTGCGCTCTTCCCTAGAGAAGACTATTTCTCCCACTCTCATTGTTCCTTAGTGGCCTATATGCTTTATGTAGGATTGAGACTTCCTGGGCTTCCCTTCACACATGGCAACATTTCTATTGTTGTCCTTGTTTAGCACATATTTAAGTGGCCATATTTGTGAGACGTTATGAATATAGATTCTGATATTTCCAGGAAACACAATCTCAAAGGAAACACTTTCTTTCTCTGACTCACATTTTGTCTGCTTCCTCTACCAGAACGTTCCATAAACCTTAGGTATGAGAGTATATTGTAGATATATTCATTGGGATTGGGTTCCACATCTCCACATTTTGAATATTTGTGGTTTTCTGTAATGGTCATTGTTGGTTTATAAGAGAAGTTTCCTTGATGAAAGTTGAGGACTGTACTTGTCTGTGGGAATATTTAGAATATTATTAGGTATTAACATTGGCTTAGTTAAGTGGTATGTCTGTATTTTCTATCCAAGATCCATGACTTTCCTAACCATGGGCACTGGGCTAGGTTTCCAGTACCAGGCATGAGTTTACTCTTCTTGAGTTGGTCTTAAGTCTAGTTAGTAACTGCCCAGGCATGTGTGCCACTACTTCACCCTGAGGTGAAAAATTAGCATAATAAAAATAGTTCTGCTGCAGTTAGTGAAGCAGAAAGCAAAACAAAGAGGTTATATCTAAAAGTAGAATGTTGATAAGAGATGGTAATGATCAAAAAAAGGGATTTTTTTTCTTTTTGTGGATTTTTTCTTTTTTTATTATTAAGAAATTTTTTATCCATTTTATGTACCAACCACAGATCTCCCTCTCTTTCCTCCTCCTGCTGCCCAGCCATCCCTCTGCAACCCACCCCCATTCCCTCCTCTGACAAGATAAGGCCTCCTGTGTGGAGTCAGCAGAGCCTGGTACATTCAGTTGAGGCAGGTCCAAGCCCCTCCCACTACATCAAGGCTGTTCAGGGGTATGGGAAAGCAATGCAAGAATTTTTTTTTTCAAATTGAAGATATTAAACTATTTTGGAATAATTATAACCATGTAATTTCAGTGTACCATGTACAAGAACCAAGTTTAAGCCACACAAATTCTAAGTTGCAATATACAAAATGTCAACTATTCAAATTAGCACAGTAACTTTCCCAGTAATAAATTGACTTCTTAAATAATTTCAGATTACATTGGATCAAATAGAATTTATTTGAATTGAATTGAAAAATACAAATGAAATTCTTTGCCGGCCATATGCTTCTGATACTTATTGTGTTAGATCAAAATTACAACCTCTTTAAAGGTGATAAGTTGTATTGAAGAAGATATTTTGTGCTCCACAAATAGGAAAAATAGAAGGAAAAGGAAGAAGAACATTTTTCAGCTCTAAAGGGTAGGAAGAGATCATTCAAGCATGAACCATGAAATTAAGGAGAGGAAATGTACTGTTATTGCATTGAAGCCATGGGACAAAGTACAACTGAGAGGATGATGAGAACACTCCAGTAGATATTAGTCAGGTTCAGTTTTCCTAGCACATACATCAGGACAATTGCTTCATTAAAAAATTCTAGCTTTTTATACACCAAGCCACACATAAGCCCATAAATATAATTACATGCATGTGGATTGTGAATGTTACTCAAACACAAGCAAATTCAATTTCTATCTCTAGAGCCATGTGTCTGTCCACCATCCTTGAAAGCATCCCTTGAATGTCAGTATAGAGCCATTATTATGCTATGGTCCTTAAAGATAATAATAGTCAAACCTCAGGTGAAATTATCAAATGCCGCCCATTGTTCAGAATCTACTTCAAGCTTTTCCTCCTACTTGTGACTCATGAAGGACAATGTTTGTCTCTCTCACTCCCATATGCTCTGCACAGACATGCTGAATAACTAATGCAGGATTGTACCTTTTTAATTATTAGAATTCATGAATTTATACAAATCCTTTCCTTCTCTGAACCCTTAGGCCACAAGTAATTTAGAATCTTTCTATTATTCTTGCACTCTTTACTCCAGTGACTTGGCGTTCTTTCTCTTATATTTATTTTCTTTCTTGGCGAAGCATGAAGAAGAATTCTAAGAGTCTAGTAACTGAAATTTAAAACCTGAATAAAAATAAAACACAAGTTCATCTTCCCAGAACCAATGTGAGAGTGAAATCTATAGCCAAAGATAAGCAAATATCTGACATTTCTGCCTTCATTCTAGGCTTCCGACTCTATTTTTCCATCTCTTCTCTATTGTCTTGTTAACATTATTTACTGACAAAAACAGAAATAGTCAAGGATAAATGACCACTAATGGAACATAGGGAGTATGGTACATATGCTTTGAACATGCAAGTGTGTCTCACCTGTGGCCCCTTCATGGATAGGTGTGAACATAGCCCAAGCCCAGCAGGTTTGCAGACATGAGTGGCACATCACAATGTTACATGACTTGGCAGACCTGTTTAAAGTTTAGATGTGTGTATGAGCACTGGCTTTTCCGGTGTTGAACTAAGCCCATGACTATGATGAAGAGAATACATCCTCTGGTGCCCTGAGTACCTCTGTTTTTTTTTTTTTTAAGATATAGACATACACACACACACACACACACACACACACACACAC